>PHNY01156235.1:15839-34803 GCA_003724115.2 Anethum foeniculum
GGCTTGTTTGCCAAAGAGATCCATTATGTTACTACTTGTTTTTTTATGTTCAATGAATCAGTGGCCAGACGATCACCGTTGAATTGTTGAAGAAACCATCGGAGCATTGCGCACTCTTTGTAATATTTATTGGTCTGCCTTTTAGTATATCCAGGACAAGGTGTTGGGCCACAGCCCATTACCCCGTGCATCCGGCCCATTGAAATTGATCTCACTAGTATTTTCCTAAGAATGATTTCAAAGGGTATATTACAATTTGATGCCTCATGCTATAACTTTAATACGAATTATCTCGAAAGTTTGATTAGTCAATTTGTCAAATGTGGGGATATATATGTTTGAGGCATTGTTCCATTATAGAAAAAGTCTGAAAATGGGGACACGATGACAATATTATTTCACAATAACTAGAGAGAAACGATCTTGAACTTATAAAATTTCAGTTTAAAGTTGACGTGAACGTTAGGAGTTTAAGTAGAGGAATTTATAACATCCAATCGCACATCGATAAGTAATGACCAGAGAGATACGATTTTGGACTTCTGAATTTTCAGTTCAATCCTAACATGGACGTTGGGAGTTTAAGTCATAAAGTTTGTAACACATTGTTCCGCATCGATAAGTAGGTATGGACATGGGTAGCATTGCCGGGATTAAAATCGTAAAAATGACCCCACTCAATTAGTTCGGTTTTTTAAATTTTAACTTGTTGTAGAAAAATTTAATACGTAACCCAACCTCTTAATAATATATGGGGTCGGGTTGCGTCTGTTCGGATTGAACGGTTTATAAATATATGATTAAAATATTGAAATATGTAAATAATATCAATTTTCCAGAAATGCAAATTAAAATATATGTTATAATTGTTAGTGGTTAGTTCTTGACCACACAAAATTTTACAATTATCATTGTCCGAACTCTAAATAACAAATCCAGCAACATCTTCATGTTAGTCTCTCACCACAGTCGTAGTGCAAACATAATAAAAGTAAATTAATTTAACAAGCAAGAACTTGATGCTAGTACAATTATATTTTGACCTAGGTTAAATACATAAGCCGTGAGATACGATGATGGATATTGACCTAATAAGTTTATTGAACTAGCACTCAACAGTAACACATGCATGTAGTATAGTATATATTTGGGTTGAGTTGATGTTTTTTTAATGTGCCCTATATATAAGCCACAAAATTCGGGTGGGATTGTATTTACACAATTTAGTATTCAGGTTTTATTTGGCCGGTTTAATCGGTTAAAAACAAGGTCGGGCGGATTATTCAACCCGATTTTTCTGACTTTAGTTCAGTTTATAAGGCAATTACTAAACAACAATCGTGATTTTTTGGGAGTCTGGGTGGAGTGGACTACCAAAGTTGACTGCATTTAGACCATTAGGCTTCAGCTTATTTCAGTCTTAAAATCGGGGCTTCACGCAATTTCTGAAAAAACCCGGATTGTTACAAATATGTACACGAATTATGCTCCTAAAAAAATTATTTTTATGAACATCCCCGACTTGCATAATAAAACAGTAATACATACATACACACACATGCATTTAGATACATATAAGTGTCTCTATATTCACAAAAATAATAAACGAATCACACTAAGCAAAATAATATAAGTGTACAGAAATAAAAGAGAAAACGATACAATACGGGGATTACTGTGGATGCTCATCGTCCTTATTGAAATAAATTTAATAAAAAATATGTTGGTACAGAAATATGTTCTTTATTTGACGAGGTTTAATGGTATCAAAATATGAAATTTTAAAATTTGTTAAATCACAATAAACTCAAAAAATTTAAAATATATACTTGTGTTTGAAATAACAATTCAAACACATATTTCTCAAAATATACGACCATTTTCAGAATTGTCGAAGTACGTGACTAATTCTAATCAAAGTTAAAATGTATGACTTTTCAATCAAACCAATACAGACAGAAACCTTAATTTAAACACTAGCGGTACATCTTTTTGAATTTATATATTTGACAAAAAAAAAATCATGATAATCGAGCCATTGTAAATGTCTAACCTCAAATATTTAGTTATTAGACACAAGAATATAAATGAAAGAAAATTTTAAAAAATTAATGCACGGACAATATGCAGAGATTTAAATAAAAATTGCATTTCATAATTTTTCTATATACGGACACTTTGCATATAAATTGAGCTATATAATTTGTGAGAAAATACCCTAAATGGCACAATCCGGAAACAAAATGTTCAAAATGACATAACCTAAATAAATGGTACAAATTGCGTGTCGTGTAGTTTTTGTTTTTTTTTTGGTTTACCCATGTACACCAAACTACTTAAGGTAGCGTTTTGGTGATTTTTTAAGCTTCTTATTATGTGTTATTCCGAGCCTGGAAACACAAATTAATGTTACATTTTTAACCTTTTTTTTTAAACTAATATTTTTTAAATTTAAGAGTGTGCCATAATCTCACAATTTTTAATTTTTTAGGTTTCAATAATACCTTTTTGAGTTTGAAAAATATTTTTTTAAAAAATAATAAAAGATACACCGATTTAATATAGAGGCCTTAAACCCTAGAAACCAAACTCTAATTTAAATCTTCGACATGCCCTAAATCTTAGGAACCAAATTTAATTTAAATCTTTTACCATAATTTAACAATTTTTAATATTTTAGGATATTTTAGAAATATCAAAAATTAAATAAAAACACAGTGATTTAATAAAAAAATTTGTGCAAAACGTTACTTCAAGTAACATTTAGCATGGCAAAAAAAAAGAAAAAATAAATAAAAAGGTAGACGCGTTTAAAAGATAAACAAGGGAAAAACAAATTATGAAAACCAGAATGCTACACGAAATATTGTTTTAATTCTAATATTACACGAAGCCGTATATCAGGCCGTTCTAAACAGCTGTGCCATTTTGAGCATTTTTTCTCCCGAGTGTCATCATATAGCGAATAGCCCAACATCCATAATTTGTCGAATATTTTTTTTATAACTAATCTTGACATTTTTTTAAAAAAATGATAAAATAATCTTCTAAAATTTCAAATTAGAAATGCTTTTCCATTTATGAAAAAATAATTTTGACAAAGAAAAGTGCTAATTTGAAAAATGAACAAGGTTTTTTTTTTTTTAACTAATATGAATGATTCAGAGCTATGAACAAGTGTTAAACCAAATTTTAATTATCATATAAATAACCGAAACACACAGAACCACCCAAAACCCTAGCAAAACCCACCCCCTCTAAACGGCTACACTTGACAATGTCTGACGATGAATTAGGGTTTACATTTGAACCACCAAGCGACGAAGAAATCGACGATTACGCAAATCAAACCAGCGACTCTGATTCAGAACAAGAGCACAATCAACAATCAGACAACGAAGACGAAGAAAACGACGTCGTTCGCAACAAGAAAAAACAGTCGCCGTGGGACTTCTCGTCGTTCACTGAGTCTGTCGCCGATGAGCACGCGCGTCGTAGCACTACTTCTATTGATTATAAGATCAGTAAGGCGATTCAGCAACGTGTGATTGAAATTCCGAAAGAGGATGAGGATGCGGAGGAGAAATCTGACCGACAAGTAATTTCTCGTTGTTTGTTGTTGTTTACGCGTAATTGCGGAAGCTTGTGGTTTATGTTTAGTTCGAATAGATAAAATGAATTTGTGCATTTTGTATGTCAGGTGATAGTTTTACTGAATTATTTGCAATTGCTCGGAATGTTGTTCTGCTTGCGAGATTAATTAAGAAGGTGTTAGTGTAAAGTAGTTTACATTACTAATATATTTGCAATTGCTTGTTGTATTTTTGTCGTTATGTATAGGAAGGTTCTGCTTGAGAGATTAATAAGAAGGTGTTAGTGTAGAGTAATAGTTTGCGTTATTGAATTATTTGCAATTGCCTGTTGTATTGTTGTCGTTATGTAGGGGAAGGTTCTGCTTACGAGATTGATTAAGGTGTTTGTGTAGAGTATTAGTTTACGATACTGAATTATTTTCAATTTTTTGTTGTATTGTTATTGTTATGTACCAGAATGTTCTGCTTGCGAGATTAATTAAGGTGTTCATGTAGAGTATAATAGTTTACATTACCGGAATGTTGTATTGTTGTTGTTATTGAATGGACGGGGAAATAATGAAGATCCAGCCTCGTGTTTTTAACCTGCCAAATGTTTGAAATGAACTATTTGATGTCTTAATCAGGAGGCATTTAGGGATGAAGATGGTGACGATGATGCAGGAGCTGAACATGCCGAGAAAAAGACAAAGCCGTTCTTTTCATCGGCAGATGGAGTTTCTTTTCGTGCAAATTCATTTATGGAGTTAAATTTATCGAGGCCATTACTTCGAGCCTGCGAAGTCTTGGGATATAACAAGCCTACACCTATTCAGGTTTGTTTATTTACATTTAATGTAATAATAGACTACCTCTTGCATTTGGTTTGTGTTAAAGTACTTACTCTAAGGTTTGTTTATAGGCTGCTTGTATACCTCTGGCAATAAATGGGCGTGACATATGTGCAAGTGCTATTACCGGTTCAGGGAAGGTACTATTTTCTTTTTTTATGAGGATCAATAACCTATGTACCGATACCATCCCTTCATCATTTTATTAAAAATTTTTTATGGCAAAAATTACGTCAAATAAGATAATGCCACCAAAATATAATGGTTAACAACTTTTATCAACCTTTTGTTACCTAAAAAAGTTGGCAGTTGACCTAAAAAAGTTGGGAGTTGCAATTGGTAACTAAAGGTTGCATTTTTTTTTTTGTAAAAAACCCTTTAGAAATAGGTGCATATATATATATGTGTGTGTGTGTGTGTGTGTATGTTCCCTTCTCCCCCTTTTTATTATTATGATGTAGTGCAATGCTTAGAAGTTTCTGACAGCTGATCTCTTCATAACGGGTTTACTTCAAATAGACAGCTGCCTTCGCGCTACCAACTCTGGAGAGATTACTGTGTCGTTCGAAAGGAACACCTCCAGCCGTGAGAGTACTTATTCTTACTCCAACTAGGGAGTTGGCTGTTCAGTAAGTCTAAACTTTCTTGGCCCTTAGCATTTCCTTTCCTTCCACTTTTTATGATTAGGTGTATTACATTTCATAATTACAATCATCTGCTGTGTTTCACCTCTCCACTGTGTCATCATTTAATATATCTTCATATCACCGATGGTACTGCACGGCGACTTTGTTGCTTCACATGGATCTTTCTGTATTTTTCTAAGAAAGCAAAACCTTACCATGCGACTTATCAAGTTTGTACACCATTCTTCTTCCTTGTAAATTCCATAACAAGATTTCTGGGTGCCATTTTTCAAATCTTCTTTTCTTGTTCAGTTGCAGGGGTATGTATCTATTGACCGTAATGGTTGTCATTCAAAATTGTGTCTATTCATTTTGAAGTATCTATGATATTTCCGCTATTCGTCGCAGTACATTTCTCTTTTTGGCATGTTATGATAAAAAGAAAGTTGTTCATGAGACTAACCTCTTGTTATGTACCTGCAATCCCAAGTAGTTTTCACTTTTCAGTGTAACAAGTGTTAATTTCTTTGAATTTATGATCAGTAGGATTTTCTGTTTTCTGAATCAATATCTAAAATCTTGTACAGGGTTCACAGTATGGTAGAAAAACTTGCTCAGTTTGTGAAAGATATCAGGTGCTGTTTGGTGGTTGGTGGGCTTTCAACGAAGGTGTGTTCATATTTCTCCAGTTTTGTTTATAATATGAAAATTGGATTGGTACATGGTCCATTTAGTTATAAAATTATATCCATACTCTCGCCTGTTATTCTCTCTCACCCTCTTTTTCTGTTTATAATTTTATTTAGATTCAGATATTAACTTTGAATTGTTATTTTATTATTTTTAGTTGTTTTAATAGGTGTATAACCTTCTGCTTTTGCTTGCAACTTGTTATGTTTTATTAGTTGATGTGGTAATTCTATTGCAGTTGCAAGAATCAGCATTGAGGTCTAAACCGGATATTGTTGTGGCCACCCCTGGACGTATGATCGATCATATACGGAACTCTATGTCTGTACATCTAGATGAACTTGCAGTCTTAATCCTTGACGAGGCAGACCGTCTTCTAGAGCTTGGATTTAGTGCTGAAATACGTGAACTGGTATTACTCAGATATTTGTCAATTTATATTTGATAACTGTTTTTAAGCTGTCTTAATTGAGTTTTGGATCTAAGTATTGAGTTGCACAATTAAACATGAACTTAGCATTATGCTGAAAATTTCCAATTGACGCGTTGGAAGATTGTTGCAAGTCGACCGTGGTTTAATATAGCGAACTTGACTTCCCTTATTGATGTGTATATGCTTGTATGAATTGTGGCATAAATGATCTTTTGTGGTCTAAACTCTAAAGATACGGGAATAATAATAGGTTTAAACTTTAGAAAGTTAATTCTTTTAACCCTAGAAAATTAATGCAACCTATGCTGCTTCTAAAATTTTATACCCGTATCATACAGTACAGATTATTTCAGTCAAGATAATTCTTTAGGAAAACTGACACTTAAGAATGTCAAGGCTCTATAATTATGCTGTTGCCGTTCCTTGATCTCTTAAAATTACAGGCTCAGTACTCTTAAAAAAGGCTTTTTATTGCAAATTTAGGAGCGCTCAGCTGTAGCTTTGGTATACTTGAATAAATGAAAAAAAATATATAAAGCACCATTATGTCTGGGCCGCTCCATTGTAGCTCTATTGTAAAATCTCAATTAGGAACTTACATTATTCAGAATTACATAGAATTAGTTTCTATGAACTCTCAGAGGAGTTTGCATGCGGTTAAAGGAATAACAAATATGTAACTGTGGCTTTCTACTTGTAGAGATTCTAAAATCCTCCCACTTTGTGCTTTCTTTAGTACACCATAATTACTATGACGAAAAACTAGCAAGCGGCAAGAATTTAGAAAAACGGGGTAAATGCCTTTAGTTACACAAGATGAAATAGAACACCCGCCATGTTCTGTTGATTTTGATTTGCGAGGCAAGAACATGACAATCCAGTTGGTTAGGTAAAAGGTAAACTAAACCAATAGATTAACATCAAAAATCAAACAGAACACAGATTGAAAAATATGTGAATAATAATTTCTGTGATTCTGAATTTCATGCGATATTTCTGGTTGTTTATTTGTTTTTGTGGATTGTATTTAATTTGTTTTATGCTCGTGGAAGTTTTTGAAAGCTTATTTAATGGAGTATAATTTCGTTAACCCATACCAAATAATGTTAGACATCAGGATGTCTTTGTCCGGCCAAATTGCCAAGTTGATACTGGTTCCGTAAGTTATGTACAAGGAATACTCCCTAACCAGTAATCATACTGGGAGAATCGAATCATCTCAGATGACCTTTGGTTAACCCGGTTACCGGGCTTGGTCTTATTAGATGTGCTGTAGATTTGGCTTTAGGTGAATCTGATTTGAGATGTAAGTTGCTTTTGCATTATCTTCATGATTTGTCTTGGAGAATCTTATTATTTTTTTAAGTGAAGCGTATAAGTTCATCGTTTCAGAAGTCAGTGAGTAAGTTAAAAGATTTTAAAAATCACAAGTTCTCTGGATTTGCCTAAAGAAATTGTATATAAGTGCAGAATAATGTTATTTATGTAACATAATATAAACCCGCAATTTTTTTTTAACTTCAAAGTCTATATGCAGATTAGAGAATGTCCAAAACGAAGACAGACAATGTTGTTTTCTGCAACCATGACAGAGGAAGTTGGTGAACTTATCAAGCTATCCATGAACAAACCCATGCGCCTCTCAGCTGACCCGTCTACAAAAAGACCAGCAAAATTAACAGAAGAGTAAGTATGCATGGCTCATTAGGTTTTTAACTTGTTAGCTGATCTTAGTCAATTGATTCTCACTCTTGTAGGTCAAACTGTTACACTTGTAGGTCAAACTTGTCAATTAATTTTTGTAGTTAGGAAAGAAACCAAAGTATGTTAGTATAACATCTAAAGGTGTTGAATTAAAACAAAAAGAAGTTGAATTGTGTAAAGTTAACAACCAATCCTGCTCTCAATTTTCCTAAAATGAATAGTAGAGGCGCACTATGAATGTAGTTCTTGTGCAGTCCATGCACACAACAAGTCCTCTGTATCACTAATGTACGGATCCTGGTAGTTGATAATCACTAGAATTTCAAGGGTACTTGCTGTACATATTCTAATATATATTATTACGTCTTCCTACTACAACAGTGGTCAACAGGGGAAGAGAAAAGAGCAAAATGTAGATAATTGAATGTATTATAAAGATGTACATGAGCATTTCTTAAGTTATAGCATGTTTTACTGATAAGCTCATAACAGTTTGTCCCTGTTTCTTCTGTAGAGTAATTAGAATACGGCGGACAAGGGAAGGAAATCAAGAGGCAGTTGTTCTGGCTATATGCTCCAAGACATTCACGTCCAAAGTTATTATATTCAGGTTTATCTTTGTAGATACTAAAACTTTATTATCAAGTAATTCCTGGAGTTGTGTGGTAGGAATTAATATAATATTTTCAATTGTGTTATTTAAGTCCTGCTAATGTGAGTGTCTGTTCATTGGCAGTGGAACAAAACAAGCTGCTCATAGGTTGAAGATACTGTTTGGCTTAGCTGGATTTAAAGCTTCCGAGCTTCATGGAAATCTCACTCAAGCACAGCGTCTTGATGTGCGTTGTTTCTATTTTATGTTCACTTTCGTTTGTTTAAGTTTTATCGAGTCATTTACGTTAATAATAGTGGTTTGATGATTCATGTCTGCCAATATTCTATCTTTATGAGCAATAATGAAAAGCTCATCTATTTCCTGGTTATATGTGATTACTTGCACCGCTTATTAGACGATTCTTTTTAGGCATTAGAACTTTTCCGGAAGCAGGAAGTGGATTTTTTGATTGCTACAGATGTTGCTGCTCGTGTAAGTCAAAGCTCACCACTTCTCCGTCTTTAGACCTCTGTTTGATC
Source organism: Anethum foeniculum (assembly GCA_003724115.2). Taxonomy (NCBI): domain Eukaryota; kingdom Viridiplantae; phylum Streptophyta; class Magnoliopsida; order Apiales; family Apiaceae; genus Anethum; species Anethum foeniculum. The sequence continues at coordinate 24,850 of PHNY01156235.1, forward strand.
AATATTCAATCATCATAAATTCCGGATCTTGTATCGTCTTGAAAGTATCCAGTTCAGTAATTTTACTGATTTTTGATTGCTTGATTATCTTTGCAGGGGCTTGACATCATTGGTGTTCAGACAGTTATAAATTATTCATGCCCTCGTGATCTTAATAGGTAACTTGATCCTTCTATGCATGAATGGAGCCAATTGTCCATCAGTATTTCCCTTAAGTGCGTTAAATGATCCTTCAAAGCAACAATCTGCTAATTGTACTTGGAACTTGATAATGCTTATAATTTTATAGATCTCTAGATGTTCATTACAATGTTTGAATTCTTCAAATTTGTTACAGCTACATTCATCGGGTAGGTCGCACAGCTAGAGCTGGTCGAGAGGGATATGCTGTTACTTTTGTGACTGATAATGATAGATCGCTACTTCATGCCATTGTGAGTATTATCTTTATCTTTTCTCACGATTTGCTTAAACTTTACGAAACCATTGCGTTTAGTGAAATCTATGTAGTATGTTTTAATGAAATACCTGTGAGACAAACTTGTACAAACTCATAAAGGTTTGTTTAGTATCCGGAGCATGCAGTGTTTAACTGGAACATAAATAGAGCTCCTACCCCAAGTTAGGCTGGTGGGTGGACTTGCAACTGATAACTGAGATCATGTTAAATAAATTACCAACTGCAGCAATATCTACTTGCACAACGATCACATAATATATCAACCAGCAGGTTCTATGTACTTAAACAGCTGATCACTGAGGAATTCAACGACAAAGTATCTTTAAAGTATATTTTTATAATTTTTAGGTCCAGGCGTAGACACAATTGAGGGCATGTCAATAAGTGTTGATTAACAAGTTGGACCAACTAATTGAATTAGATAATTTAATTTGTGAAACAGTCTTTATTACATTTTTCTTGGTGATCGGAGGATTAGACGTAAGTATGAACTTATTGACTTAATTGAGACGAAGCCATTTTAAAAAATAAATATTTCTCTTTTACATGGTATAGAATATTTCTTCCGTGTAACCTCACTTGCTTCAAAATGGAGAGGCAAAGTAAATATGAATTTACGAGTTACATTAATGGCAAGTTGTAACAATTTAAGATTAACAGTTTTGAGGGTTATCCTCTTTAGGTCTTAACTGGGTGTGGCATAGGCCTTGTTATTGTTGACCAAGATGTGCTAGTGCCCTTGTTTACAAATAATAAAATATATTTCATATGATAATAGGCAAAGAGAGCTGGTTCAAGGCTGAAAAGCCGAACTGTTGCAGAGCAATCAATAAATAAGTGGGCCGAGTTAATTGATCAAATGGAGGATCAAGTTGCTTTGATTCTTCAAGAAGAAAGGTATGTACACCAATTTTTTTGAACGTGTTGTCTTGCTGAGATGTTTCTCGCCCTTTTAATTTGCAATATTACATTCATGCAGGGAGGAGATGGCCCTTAGAAAAGCTGAAATGGAGGCCACAAAGGTTTGCACCCCAGATTGTTTTTTCCTTTGCATATATTAGTATTTTTCATGAATTTTAATTAATATGGACTCCTAAACGTAACTTGTTTTAGTTTTCTCAGTTTTTGATGCAATTTGACTTTGTCAAAACAATAATATATGCTGTAAGATAGATTACAATCAAATGTCTATACAGGCGGAGAATATGATACTGCATAGAGATGAAATATATTCACGCCCTAAACGAACTTGGTTCGCGACGGAGAAGGACAAAAAACTTATAGCTAAGTCCGTGAAGGTAGTACTTTTTTGCCAGAAACATTATATGTACCTTTGGCTGATTGTTCAAATATTTGTCTATGATTTGCAAGGAATCCACATCTATGCATCTCCTCGAGTGTCATAATCCCACTTGCACAGCCTGTTCTGGCTAATATCGTTACCTCTTTCTATCCTATGATTGCTGCTTGATTAGCATTCTCCTGTTTATAACTGGGTATACATTGGAAACCAGTGTGATGACTGATGAACTTACTTTACCCATGTTTTTTGACCGTATAACATAGCATGAAATATGTTGATGGTGATCTACCACCTAGCGAGGAATTGGTGGTGTTAGGTGAACATTTATGATGTCACGTGGTTTATATAGTACTGTTTCAGTATCTTAATCTACTCATCTGGTTTTGAAGGAGTTCTAGTTGAAATATATTCGTCTGTAACTTTTGTTCCGAAAGCGACTGTTTCAGCTTATCATTTGAACCTTGTTAATTTTGTTAAGACTTGTTGGAGTGAACTACTGTTTTCTGCCAACAATTTATATGAGCATACTCAGTAAACTTCAGAAAGTGTAGCATTTTGATCACAAATAGATTATAATTTGATTATAGACAGATTTTGCTTTTACTTTTCGTACTTCATACCATTAAAATGAGTAATATTTCTAAATCATTTTCCAGGAATCCCTTGAGAACGGAAAGGGGTCCGGGAATCAGGTTATAAGCGCACAGCAGGCTGAAGACCTTAAAATGAAGGAGAAGAGAAAGCGAGAACGTGAAGTATGTCATATGTGTATTGTCTGCGTGTGTACTACAGCCATTAATGATGCAACTAAGGAAGTAACTTGAGTTTTGTTTGGCTATTTTTTTTGTTAGAAAAATCTGCCTAGAAAGAAAAGGAGGAGGCTAGAAGCAGCTAGAATGGAATTAGAAGATGACAATGAATTCGAGGTATGTGCCCTTCTATTTCTTTCCATTCATTAGATAAAAACTTTGTTATGTCAGTCAAGCTTGTCCCTTGTGGTCCGTGAAATTTTCAATATCTAGGTAGGACCGTAGGAGAAAGGAAAAGAAGACGGAGTATTCAATATAGTGAACTTTATTTTTAGAATATTCCAATATGAGAGCTCAGCAAGCAGACTTCTGTCTTAATAAATTATTTCCTCTATTGAGGATGGTATCTGCTGTCTTAGCATGCAAGTTTACTTTCTGCATCTTCCCCCCTGAATCTTGAATTTTGACTACAGAACGGACGTTCGAGTAGACATTAAGCTGTAGTTTTCTTGGGACTAAATAACTTGCAACTTTACCTGTCGGAATCACAACAAAATTAAATGGTAACAATGTTGTAACATCAAGGCTCAAAAAAACAAATAGTTATACTACCATCTTGTTTATGCTTATTTGTAATCCACCCTGTAGCTAAAAGATAACAAACAAATATAGTCAGTCACTTGAATGTTGGACTTTGGCACTCTGAATTATTGATTACTGATTAAAATAAAGTTCAAGTGATATTGATATAGAGACATGTCAGCTTCCTGAACGTCAAGATATGACATGCCACAAATAATATTTAGGCTTTAGTACATACACTTATGTCACCTTGTGCTCATTGCACAATGAGATGTTAATTAATATTTCATTTTTCAGAGTAATGACAAAAATAAGAAAGAAAAGGGGATGTCTCTGGTTGATGTGGGTAAAATTCGAGCAAAGTCGGTGAAAGCTGCAATGAAATCAGCAGATGCTGGAAAGAACCCGAGAAAACCGAGTAACAAGTCTAAACGTCCTTCCAGACTTCCTCAGTCAAGAACATCAGAAATGGAGGAACTATTTCAGACTGACATGAGCGAGAAAAGACAGAAAAGAGTTCTGCAGGGTGGCGGAAAGAAGAAATCCTCATTTAAGAGCAAGTCAAGGTATGCATCTGAACAAATGATCTCTTTAATCCTTAAAATAGTAAGGACATTTAGGATTTATACTCTTCTATTGGGAGGTGGAGTTGGGTGGGGAAGCAGTTTATCAGTGTTCGTCTGTGTATTCTTGAGCATTCATGTGAGGGATCTGTGCCTGAATTTTTTATCTGAAACTCTGTATGGTTGCATCTTGTTTAAATTTATCTTCCCTCTTCCCATATACTTTTATTTCCATTGAGCAATTTTTTAGCTTTTAGCATTCATGTTTTAGGTATCTCTGCCTGATTATTTTTTTTTTCCTGAAAGACTAAAACTGTACACAGTTGTATTAGTTTCCTCTTGTGATCTCTGGTGACATAACAAATGTCCACCAAGGTTTCATGGTCCCAACTCATAATTCATTATAGTCCTGCAAAATCCATCTGCATTGATATCTCATATACCCGAAATATGTTCTTGCTTCCTGACCCCCCTCTATTTTTTGGGCACAGGTACAAGAGAAAATAGTTGCATGACCGATCGAATTTGCTACCTCTAATTAGGTAGAAGGCACAACATGAGCTAGTGAGATGCTTTTTGCAAGAGTATGTTGAAATGCTTTCCGCTACCATATCATGAAGATATATGGTGCTCGTTGGTGTTATATACTTGCCGCTAGCTTAGAGATCACAGTGGCTCTTTTACAGTTGGATTAAGATTTTTTGATTTGACGGACATGACTTATACCAATGGTTAGTCATACTTTCATGTTGGTGTCTTCCAATTGTAGTTGGGTCTGTAAGTTAATGTATTGCCTGTATAAGTGTGTCTTTAGGTTTTTAGAAATGCGATATTTTTTTACATATGTTGTACTCAAATTAATAGCATAATGAAGGAACTCTATATTCAGTTTTGCAAATTAATGTGAACATTATCATTGCTTTCTTAAATGGATTCGACTACACACATAAAGTAAGAGATGTTTCATAGAAAGCCCATTCCTCTTGTTTTATCACCATATTTTAGTGTCTTTTTATATAGTCCCCTAGTGTACTTCAGTAACAGAAAAAAAGCCAAGGAAAATCCCAAATTCACCAAACAAGCCTTATGCACCATATTGTTATTGTTCCTATACCTAAGTCGATCTTCGCAGACAAAAAAAAAAAAAAAAAATCCAATTTTTGCAAAATCCGTTTTACTATCAATATTCATAAAAATTAGGCGTTTTTGTTAGGCCCCTAGCGTTTAAACATTTTAAGAACACTGTTATGCAAAAATTCAATTAGAAAAACAAACCCATCATTCATCAATTAATAGTCAATTTCAATTCCAAACACATTTCAATTAAAAGTCCCATTGCTCAGCTGCTTCAGGCTTCTTTACAAGAATCTGGTTGTATTCTAGCTTCGCAGTCTATTGTATTAGAATAAGAATTATTTTGTTTTAGAGACGAGGAATATTCCATGTTCATGTTCATATTTCATTCCAAGACAAGGTAGTTGAAGACAGCGGTGATGAACATGAACTGTAAAGTCAGCAGGAAATATTATTAATGACCACAGCTACTACTCTTTCTGATAATTACCATAGACTAACATAAACTTTGCATTTCAAGCAAATCAGTTGTTTTATTTTCATAGTAGGCTTCTAAGTGCCATACTACCATGTGTACATACTAGATATTTAGTACATAAGTAACATAACCTCGATCCAGTACTATTCCTTTGGAACTCCAATCTAGTGACCATGACCAATACTGGGACCTGGAGCTGACTGATCCCTTCTTCGACTGATTGTTTCTACCTGACCAGCAGTGAGCTTCTCATCAATATTAATCGGGCCACTAACTGCAGTTGCAAATTCCGGTGCCTTTAGAAGGGTATGCATTTCCTTCACGGTGGTGTCTTTACCATGCAAGCTCAGTATCTTCCTGCAACTGGTTGAAGAAGAACAACAGGCTAAGGTGAGAAGAAAAACTAAGAAAGCAACCCTGGAACTAGCCATAACTGCAAAATACTACAGACTCAAGTTTGTGTTTGGATTTAAGTTGCCTCGTACTCATGATAGCTGTCAAATTTATAGCAAGAAAGTGGTTAAACTGATCTCATAGCTCAAAATTAAAAAAATTACTTGTATGGATAGCGACACAAAGAGTAAATATGATTAAGTTTGTTTTGAAAAATGGTGTACAAACTGCTTACATTGTCAGTAAACTGAATTTATGTTGCCCTAGGTAGACTATATGTGAGGTTTAGGGGCTTGGAGAGTTAGGCTAGGTCATAATTATATACTTATATTATTGATGAGAAGCATAAATTGATCAGTCATCAAGTTTAACATAGTTGAGTCACTAATATTAGATAAGAAGATAAATGATCATCAAGTTGAATTTCAGGTGTGAAAATACCTTAACATAATTCAACATTTATCTATCCAGCATTCAGCTATAATGATGATAAGATAAATGATACAATTCAAAAGACATTCATCATCAAATTGAATTTCAGGTGTGAAAATTACTTAACATAATTCAACATGTATCTATCCAGCATCCTCAGCTATACTGGTGATAAGATAAATGAGACAATTTAAGAGACATTCATCATCAAGTTGAATTTAAGGTGTGAAAATACCTTACCATAATTCAACATTTATCTATCCAGCATTCAGCTATACTGGTGATAAAAAAAATGAGACAAGAGACATTCATCATCAAGTTGAATTTCAGGTATGAAAATACCTTAACATAATTCAACATTTATCTATCCAGCATTCAGCTATAATGGTGATAAGATAAATGAGACAATCCAAATTTTTAGATATGAAAATAACTGATCATGTCAATACTTGATATAGTTGAGCCACCGATATCCTATGATAAAATTAAAGAGATTCCGGTCATCAATTTAAATCTTTGGTGTGAAAATACCAAAAACATAATAGCTTCAGTGATAAAATAAATGAAATTGCAAAATAAATGAGATAATTTAAATTTAAGGTGCGAAAATAACTGATCATAGTTCAGCCAGTTCAATAATTATTCATAATAATTATTCATAATCATTGATAACCATGTTATTCATCAAATATCTCCGGTGATAATATAAATGAAGCATGCATCAGGTCATAGTCCAAGTCCAGCCATATTTAGCACTTGTCCCTCAAACATCCATGATTAAAATGTGAACAACTAGTTTATTATATATCTTTGTAGTTATGAAATTAAACCCTAGCTTAATTTTCTTTTATTTATAATATTCATAATATTTATCCCTAATTTGATTAACCATGTATTCAAAAATTCTGGTAAAGATTAAATAAGTTAGGACAAAACAACAAGGTTAAGAGGGTGTGAAAGCTATTCACTTCCCGTTACAATTATTATATTACTGGTTGAAATCTAAAGTCTACACTAATTGAACACATACAATGAATATACAGTTAAAGGGAATTGAAAAAGAGAACGAATAAACTAAGATTTCTTTTTCAAAAAAAAAAAAAAACTAAGATTTCAATAAATTGTGTCAATAAATATAAAACCTATTTTAATAGATTTTAATGTATATCTAATTAAGTTATCATTTTATTTTTCCAACTTAAAAAATGTCATTTTAAAGGTAAAAATCACATTTTATTGGTCTAACGAATTTTCTAAAAATATTTTCTGTTTTTTAAAATAAATTTTATACCATGGTTTCACTTTTTTTTTTTGAAAAAATATTAAAGGTTTCATGTTGTATGATTTTGTCAGATTTTATTATAGATAAAAGTTATGCACAAATTTTAAGTTGAATGAATATGTTATGCTAATATAATAGAAATTTACTTCAGGCTCGCTAAATTTTTAGAAAATTTCACATAAATCAAAGGAATAATGTTCTAAAATTTACCTTGAAATGTTCAAATTTATACGTATAATTATACATATTAAACACGTATAAGGATAATTTAGGACAATTTGACAAGTGGTAAAATACACAATATAAATACACAACAAATTAATCACCTATAATTAATTGGATAAGCATATATACTTGGTATGAAAATTTAAAATAAAATAAAATAAAGTAAAGTTCTATGTGAAGCTGTCTCTGTCAAAAATAAAATAAAATGTAATACTGTAAAAACACGTGTTCCATCACTCAGCTGCTTCAGGCTTCTTTAGTAGAATCTGGTTGTATTCCAGGCTTCCAGGCTTCCAGCCTTGCAGTCTGCTGCTGTATTGCACTATATCAGACATCATGAAATTTATTTCGATATTGAGGGATAAAAAAAAACTTAAAAAACCAAAGATTAAGATAAAGTTTGCATTTTAAGCAAATCAGTTTGTTTATTTTCATAGTAGGCTTGTACATGCCCTACTACATACTAGATATTTAGTACATAACCTCGATCCAGTACTATTCCTTTTTAACTACAATCTAGTGACCATGACCAATACTGGGACTTGGAGCTGACTGATCCCGTCTTCGACTGATTGTTTCTACCTGACCAGCAATGAGCTTCTCATCTATATTAATCGGGCCACTGCAGTTGCAAATTCCGGTGCCATTAGAAGGGTACGCATTTCCTTCACGGTGGTGTCTTTACCATGCAAGCTCAGCATCTTCCTGCAACTTGTTGAAGAAGAACAACAGGCTAAGGTGANCATAACTGCAAGATACTACAGACTCAAGTTTCTGTTTGAATTTAAGTTGCCTCATAAGAGCCGTCAAATTTATAGGAAGAAAGTGGTCAAACTGATCTCATAGCTCAATATAAAAAAAAAAAATACGTTATATGGATAACAGCACAGAGAGTAAATATGATAAAGTTTGTTTTGAAAGATTGTGCATACAAACTGTTTACATTGTCCGCATACTAAATGTATGTGGTCAGGTAGACTATATATATATGTGAGGTTAGGAGCATGGAGAGTTGGCTTTGATCAGAAGGGTTATATTGATGAGAAGCATATATACAAATCATTGGTAAGAACACTAAAATATAGTTAAGTCACTAATTTGATGATAAGATAAAAGGGAGTCATCAAGTTTAATCTTACGTGTGAAAATACCTAAACATAATTCAGTCATACGTTTAACACTTATATATCAAACATCATATTATGATAAGATAAATGAGACAAGTTAAATTTTAGGTTTTCAGCCACTAAAAGAGACACAAGTTATCAAGTTTAAGTTTAGGTGTGAAAATAGACACCAGTTATCAAGTTTAATCTTAGGTGTGAAAATACCTGAATATAATCCAGCCACGTTTAACACTTATCTATCAAGTATCCTGTTGTAATAAGATAAATGAGACAAGTTAAATTTGTTTGAACGTTTGAAAATAATAGATCATAATTTAGCCACGTTTAATATTATCCATCAAGCATCCCCCATGTGATAAGATAAATGATTGGTCAACTTAAATCTTAGTTATAAAAATACTTAGATATTTTCAATCATGCTTAACACCTATCCATCAAGCATTAGTAATTAAAACGTGAACAAGTAATTTATTATATTTTGTAGTTCTAGAAGAAATCTATTCACCTCGGGGCTGTAATTATTATATTACTGTTGAAATCTATAGCAATTGAACACATAAAATGAATATTCAGTTGAAGGAAATTGTAAAATTGTTTACTCTATTTTTGCAGGTAAATTGTAAACTGAAAGTATAGGGATAGACCACACGAGGATTGCCAACTCTACACGTATGGGAAAAAAAGGAGAGAGGCCCAACCAAATCGTTACAAAATATATAAAGTTATACGTAAAACTGTTGATGAAAACACTTGTTTATTATACTTATACTCGTACTTTCCTAAAAGTTCCCCCAGTCAGCTGCTCCAGGCCTCTTTACGAGAATCTGGCTGTATTAAACTATCAGATTTCAGTTAGTTCAATCATGACATGAAATTTATTTCAATATTAAAGGATAAAAAAGACTTATCAAACCATAGACTAACATAAACTTTGCATTTCAAGCAAATCAGTTGTTTTATTTTCATAGTAGGCTTCTAAGTGCCATAGTACATACTAGATATTTAGTACATAAGTAACATAACCTCGATCCAATACTATTCCTTTGGAACTCCAATCTAGTGACCATGACCAATACTGGGACTTGGTGCTGACTGATCGCGTCTTCGACTGATTGTTTCTACCTGACCAGCAGTGAGCTTCTCATCAATATTAATCGGGCCACTAACTGCAGTTGCAAATTCCGGTGCCATTAGAAGGGTACGCATTTCCTTCACGGTGGTGTCTTTACCATGCAAGCTCAGCATCTTCCTGCAACTTGTTGAAGAAGAACAACAGGCTAAGGTGA
>PHNY01156235.1:34815-45192 GCA_003724115.2 Anethum foeniculum
TATAACTGCAAAATACTACAGACTCAAGTTTGTGTTTGAATTTAAGTTGCCTCATAAGAGCTGTCAAATTTATAGGAAGAAAGTGGTCAAACTGATCTCATAGCTCAAAATAAAAAAAAATAGATAGCAACACAGAGAGTACATATGATAAAGTTTGTTTTGAAAGATTGTGTATACATACCGTTTACATTGTCAGCATACTAAATTTATGTTGAGCTAGCATCAGGTAGACTATATACGACCAGCTTGAAGAGTTAGCCTAGGTCAGAATAGTTATATTATTGATGAGAAGTATAAGTTGAGCACTCATCAAATTCACAATATACATATTATAATACTTGAATATAGTTAAGTCACAAATATTTGATAAGAATATAAATGAGACACCTGTCATCAAGTTAAATTTCAGGTACAAAAATATCTAAACATAATTCAGCCACGTTTTAAACTTATCTATCAAGCTTCAAGTATTTAGCTGCACTAGGTGATAAGATAAATGAGACTGGTCAAATTTTAGGTTGTGAAAATAAAAGATACTTAATACAGTTGAGCCATCACTATCCTATGATAAGATTTAAAGATATATTCAGCCACTTACCAGGTATTCATTCAGCCACGTTATCTATCAAAGCATTCAGCTGGTGATAAGATAAATGAGACTGGTCAAATTTTAGGTGTGAAAATATCAGATCATGTCAATACTTAATATAATTGAGACACCACTATCCTATGATAAGATTAAAGAGATACCGGGTGTGAAAATAACCGATCATGTCAATACTTTTTTTTTGAAGAACAATAGATTTAATTTAATAACAAAAAGTCATACGGCATTTACATAAATGATCGAGTCGAATAAACATAAAATGGATCAAATCGCCGGTCTTTGTGTAAGTCTTCCCGCAGAAACCATCAAGCCATATGTTGAAGAAAATATATTTAATATGTTGAAAATGATCATGTCAATACTTAATATAGTTAACCACTGTCCTATAATAAAATTAAAGATGTACCCGTCATCAATTTAAATCTTAGGTGTGAAAATACATAAACATAACTTATTTATCAAGCATTTAGCTCAGGTGATAAGATAAATGAGATAATTTAAATTTGAGGTATAAAAATAACTGATCATAGTTCTGCCACGTTGAGCCACATTGAACAACTATTCATGATCATAGTTCAACCACGTTCAACAATTACCCATCAAGTATTTCTGATAATAAGATAAATGAGGTAGGCATTATTCATGGTCATAGTTCAACCACGTTTAATAATTATCTATCAAGTATCTTTGATGATAGGATAAACGCCATCTTTAGCACATATATCCAATATCAAAATTGGAACAACTAGTTTATTATATTTGTAGTAATGAGGTTAAACCCTAACTTAATTTTTCTTTTTGCATTTAATGTTTATAATGTATATATTTGGAAGGTCATGTAAAGATTAATAATTTAGAACAAAAAATAACAAGATTAAGAGGGTGTGAAGAGCAATTACACATATAAAATGAATATTAACAAAAAAAAGAGCTTGTGTTATTATATTAAAATTGTGTTTATAAGTATAAACTTAGTTTATATTTAATTAAGTTATAATCTTATTTTTTTCAATTTAAAAAGTTGTCATTTTAAAGGTATCATACATATTTTATTGTCCTAACAAATTTACAGAAAAAAATTTCCTATCTATTTTCAAAATAATTTTTATACCATGTTTAACATTTTTTTTAAAAAATATAAAAGGTATTATTTTGTATGATGTTGTCGCATTTTATTATTGATAAACCTTATGAACAAATTTTAATTAAATGAGTTTCTTATGCTAATATAATAGAGGTTTACTTAGGGTAATAAAATTAGAAATTTTCACCCCTTTTAATTGGATAATGTTTTTAAAATTATGTTATAAAAGCAATTTATTTTTGACATGATATATAAACGAGGTAATTGTATGGCTACTTGTAAACTCTAATTTACTTTCATTCTTTTTAAAAAAAAACATTAAAATTTACCTACTTATTATAGCTAAAAGTTACCCTTATGTGTTAATAATAATGTGTGATAACATTATATTATACTAAATACATAATGTATATAAAATACATAGTATTTGACTTTTTAAGCTCTTTAAATTTGTATGTTAATTATACTTATTAATGCATATTAATAATTTAACATATAACGAAATAACATACATTAAATTGGATAAGCATATATAAATTATATAATTTTTTTTAAGTAAATGAAATTTTGATATATGATACAAAGTTGTTAATTGATGTGATATTATTTATAATACTAGCTTATAACCCGTGCGATGCACTGATATTATTTAATACGATATTACTTTCAAATTTAATTTAAATCGAAATTAAATTGGAAATGCCCGTGTTATTTTGAAAAAATAACAAATTTGTATTTAAACATAAAAGGTAAAGTGTTTCAACTGAAAATTTTCATTGGTTAGTTATTAGTAAGTATTATATTTATTTTATTTTTATTAAATAGAATTGTCCGTAATATTTCTGGAAAATAAGATGTTTTAGTTAGAAAAACTGAAAAATGTAACGTATTTTAGTTAAAAAAGGTAACTGGTTTATATACTAGTTATGATTAAAATTGTACTCCCTCCGTCCACCAGGTTCTTTACGCTGGGGGATGAGGGTTTGATACGCATTTTAAGGCTTATAAAAAGTACAGTTCTATAAATTTTTTGGGAATTTTTTTCTTCTGTATAAAAATATAATAGTTTAACTTTTATTCAGAAAAAAAATTTAAAAAATAAATTATGGAACTATATTTATAAGAGCCTTAAAATGCGTGTCGAGTGCACGATTCTCAACGTAAAGAATCTGATGGGACAGAGAAGTAGTTATTAGTAATTACAATATTTTATTTTATTAAATAGAATTGACCGTAATATTTTTGAAAAATGAGTTGTTTTAGATAATTAAAAAAAAGTAACGTGTTTTAGTTGAAAAATGTAATTGATTTATATACTAATTAGGATTAATATAGTAGTTGTTAGTAATAAAAAATAAAAATGGTTGCATTTTTAGTTGAAAAAGGTAATTGTTCAGGTATTAGTAGTTATAATATTATTATTTTATAAGACTTGTACATGATATTTTTGGAAAATGAGATGTTTTAGTTGAATTTTGGTTTTCGGTCATTTATTTCAATTATTAAATAATAAAATAACATGTATAATAGCAGCTATACAATTGTCTTTTCTAATTAAAACATATTACCTTATATTTGTTTATTTTAAATGTAATTATATTATGGATCTGAATTTTATTTAAGATTAGATCTAACCATTACCATAAATGTGATTTGAAATATGTGAATTAAGTGACCAAATGAAAACTATCTGTTCTCAGAAATTCTCGCGGGGAGCCAGAGTCGAACCCTGGGACGACAAATGATAAGCCCTTAACCCGCGGTGAGCCAGAATCGAACCCAACACCTGAGACGACAAATGATAAGCCCTTAACCACTTGGGTTATGCTCAATCAATGTTTCGTTTTTAATATAATAGTTAATATAATAGTATAGTCTTTAATACAATAGTATAAATTTGTATTCCTATAAGCAATATTGAACCCCATTAACCCTAATTAAAAATATAAAATCTACATTATATATCCCTAAGATTAACCATGTATTAAACAGGTCATGCATACTAAAGAGTAACTGTGCCTCGCACCTTGTTTTGTTCATGAGTTATTATTGATTATAATTTATTATACTAAAATTATGTCTAAAAATATACAATTTCATTTTAAATAATAAATTTCAATATATATTACCAATCTAATTTCTTTAAAATATGTATAATTCTAGATTTTGATTAATTTAATTTTAAACTTAATCCAAGCTTTTTAAATTGAAATCACATTTTGAAAATGGGAAAAAGTTAAGTCTATAAATATGCCCCCTAACTCTAAAAACTTACTTTATTATTTACTTTTGAAACGGAGTAAGTATATTCTAACAACTTACTTTATTATTCAAATTTAATTTTGAAATGGAGCGAGTATAATTTAACTTTTTTAGTAAGTCAAAACATGCCCCACTTTATTGAATCCTATGAAAAGTTTTTTTTCCAGTATTCATTGTGTTTAATCGGAGAGAAATCAAGCAGCTGCATGTAGTATGAAAGAAGTCGGATGGTTACAACTTTTTTTTTTGACTAATATGGCTTATAGCCTTACAAATGAGTATCTGTTCTCAGAAATTCTCGCGGTGAGCCAGAGTCGAAACCAGTACCTGGGACGACAGAGGATAAGCCCTTAACCACTTGGGCTATCCACTTCGGATGGTTACAACTTAATTTTTAGAAAAACATTGAGTAGGCGTTACAATTGTTAGATAGTCTGTCTTTTCCGGTTTTTTTTAATTGAAATTCTCAAGTGATTGAAATACAGATTATCTTTAATTTTTATTCTTTTTTGATTATGTGATTGTTACTTGAATTATTAACATAATTTTTAAATTCAAATTTTGGTTTTGAATTGCCCAATTTTATTAGTAATTGGATTCTTCCGGGAATGAGGGTTGTTGTCCTCTGTGCAGTGAAGACTGAAGAGTACATGCCTAACTTTCTGTGTTTTATTTACGTGAATGTAAAATGTAATGTTAATTTTAGATTTCGGCATTCTGATTTTATTCTGGCACCAGTTCAAAGGTCTACAGGGTTATCTTTTTGGAGTCAGAATTAACTTACCTTCAGAATCCTCGTACGAATCAATTTGTCTTACCATGTTTATGTAATTTTTGTCATGGGTTTTGTTCCCTAGACTTTTTGCCTCTACTTTTGCTTTTTAAGATCATGATACAACAAAGAATTGTGGTGGTGTTTGCCACTCATTACCTACACTTTGCAGCTCAAAATTGTCATACATTCTTATCTTACGCAAATTAGTATATGTATTAATTCTGGCAGCTTGTTTCTGGTGATGATCATTTACCTAAGAGAGATGATATTGGAGAAAGAAGAATGAATCATGAACTTCATGTTCTGGCAGCACAACAGAAGACAAATCCGCATGCTCATCTATTGCCCTGTTATTTGGGGTCATAAAAGTACAGTGATGGAGTAGGGTTCTCTGGAAATCAATATGTCTTCTGAGGCAGAGACAAGCTCCTCAAATTTTTATCAACTCATCTAAATAACAAGAAGAAAAATATTTTAATGGGTAAAAAAAAATGTTATATATGGATGCATGGAACACATTGTACATGTACTATAGTATGGATCAACATGTCTCTATACAAATGCAGTCTTGTTTCATATTAAATTAGTAGATTCTTATCAGATGTTATGTAATATAGCATTTTTAGTTCAAAAATTGTTCTGAAATCTTCTGTTAGTTCTTTTGCTATATAGAAAAGGACTGTAAGCCACTAAATAAGTGTGCTAAGTAAATATGTTCCTAAGAAAACAGGAAATGCCCTTTTGATTATACAGTTATTTTGGTTATTTTGATTATACATTTATTTGTTTGTAAATTGTTTATGACACAGTTCTCTGTCTTCTATATTTATGTTCTTACTTTTGTAACTCTGTCTGGAATACTGGACCCTGTCACATATCTGTCAAACCTTGCTGGCATGATCTCAGCTAATATAGATTCTATTCAGATATGGATACACAACAGTTTGTTTAAATCAATTTCTCGACCTTCCGGTTTCTGCATCAGAATTCAGACACACTCATTATAAACCTTGCAAAGGCTGGTATTTAGATGTTGTCCGCATTCATGTTGAGATGGGAAATCTCATAGTAGTTATCACCCAATAACTATTGTCAGATGGTAGATATTCAAGGCCGTGAACACCTCAACAATAACATAATATTCTCTAATCAGATGGAAATGAATAGAGGGCTTACTCTTGCTCGGAAGAGACTGATTAAGAATCCAAGGAAGAAATACAAGGTATGTGTTTGGCAATCTACATGTAAACTTAATCAGCTGTACTTTTTTATCTACTGACAAATTATGTTCTCTTGTCTTTACAGTCAGAACACCAGAAGGCTGTCATCTTCCAGATAGGGCAGGTTCGCGAAATCAAGAAGCCAAGTGGTCCTTATAGTGGCAAAGCCTCTGGTATTGATGCAGAAGTTAGCGATAGCATTAGATTCAAGAATTAAATGTTGGTGTTGCAGCAGCAGAATGTAAGGTTTTTTCCCACTAGCTGAGACATTTGTGGAAAATTTTTGTGGTCTAAATTTTCTTAATGAATGTTTTGAATGTCTTACTGTACTTGTTTGTCAAGTTACTACTTTATTCTGAAACCCTCTACTTTCTAGTTCCTCTGATATATTCTAAAGGTTGCTTGACTTTTTACCTGTATATTATGGTGCTTTGAAAATATAGTCAACCTGTATTTCTATTAGAATTCCTTTTTTTTTCCGATTTAAACATAAAAAAAAAAAAAAAACAAATATGTAGACTTGTTATTTGCTAAGTCACAGATTAACAATTTTATACTTAGAAATCACCTTTTTAAAAAACCCAGAACCTAGTTTATTTACGGCAAAAAACATAAGGATATGCACTGGAATCTACCATTCACAGAGAGGTCAAAGTAAATAAATTTGCTTACTTGCAATTGATAAATTGAGTTTTCAAGAATTGAACGACTGTCGCATATGTGCATCCATAAAAAGAAAATCTCTGGTTTTCGAATGTTATCCATTTTTGTCGACTGATATCTGTTCATACTGAGATTTTTAGCTGTCTCAGTTTTATAAATCTCAAAGTTTAAATTTTGTGCGTATTTTTGTTAAGGATTTAACAAAGTTCTTAATTTACCTTCCTTTTCAAGACCTAGGCTCTTTATGCTAATATTTGTGATATCATACATTCATACTTGTTTTCATCGAACTCCTTTTTCTTTCACACAGCAGCTGCATTGCTTAATGTAACACGGGATTACATAAGATACATTCATAGCTTCATCTTTCCTAATGCTGAAATTTAGTAACAATTTGGGTAC
Organism: Anethum foeniculum; assembly: GCA_003724115.2. Taxonomy (NCBI): domain Eukaryota; kingdom Viridiplantae; phylum Streptophyta; class Magnoliopsida; order Apiales; family Apiaceae; genus Anethum; species Anethum foeniculum. Next base: position 41,829 of record PHNY01156235.1, read on the forward strand.
TTATATAATTTGCTATGTCTTGTTATGTTTCATATCTCTTCTGCTTGTTTTATATTGACCGCCTTGTCATGTCACAGTAGTACTATCATAAATTTCTGCGTACTACAGATCATGTGTGCTTTGAGTCTGACCATAATATAAATCTCTAAAATCAAGACTGCGATACTTTATTAGTAAAAGTTGGACATGGTACTTGTGTGTGTGTAAGCTTACTTTTTATTAGAAAGAGTATCAGCATACACAAACACACCTTAAGTTTACCCTTCATGCGTTGTTTGCATTTCTAGGCTTCGAAATGTATTCTGTACCTGTACTGGTAACTAAATGAGTTAAACTTAGATTTTCACTTTTTTATATAGTTGTTTTAAGCCATACTCTGTGTTCTATACCTATACTGGTAACTGGATTTAGATTTTCAGTTTCTTACCTTGTAGTTTTTTTAAGTTTCAATCCATACTATGTATCAATCTAATTCTTGATTATGTGGTAATGGTCACTAATTTATTAACAGAGATAAAATAAGGAGGTCTTTTTCCATATTTCCTAATTATCTATTTGAAAATACTAATTGAAGATATTTCTTTGTTTTATACTATAAATCATATTGATATATTGTCGAATGGAGTGGTTAATGGTATCTTTCAGTTAGTTATTGTATAGTATAACTTTAATATCTTTAATTATCAGTAATTACAGGTAATTTCCAGTTCTGCTGTGTTGCATGTTGGCCTTATATACAATCCTAGATGGTAAAAAACAATTTATCATACTGAAAATTTAGCCAGCTATCTGAAGATGACATCTAGGCTTTTTGAATGTCAGGGACTTAACTTTTGGTTGGGCAAAACTAGTGTGGAGTATATATATTAATGATACTTAATTGCATAGAAATGACTACTATATTGCATGTTAATTTATTCTTTTACTCTGCAATCTCCTGAGTTTATGTTAGAGACTAATTATATTCTCTTTTCACTCTGGTACTGATTAGATTTGTTTAAATGTGAGATTAGAATAATAGAGTTGTTTTATGTGCGACTACATGCTACTTTGTAATAAATCATCAGCTTTTTACTTGATGGCTATGTTACTCTGACTCAATGGTTTCAGCCACTATACTGGTGCGGAATACTCAGAAACAACACCTATTTCATTTTGCATACTTGAAAAATTAGTATCTTGTTTGGCTGCATTCCGGTCGTATTCCTAACAGACCAATCTACACGATGATAACCTGGCTGGCTGTTTAGGATTCTTATTTAGGTATTTAGGTTCATGAATTTCAAATTTTGTAAATGAATTGAATTTTTTTGTTATACAGATTGAAATCATAATATGTGCATCCTATTGGCGTGTTAAGAGTCTATGAAATATGGATTGAAAGCATAATACAAGTAACAGATAGCAATAAAATGAATTCTTACTGGAGAAATTCGTCTTACTTTCTATATAATGGGGAATATCATATGAATTACATATTTATGTGGAGTGACTGTCTCAAGATAGCTTAAATCCTTAAATATTTTAACTTACACCACCTGGTTAAGTATAAGTATGTTATACTTATTGCTGGTCATTAACAATGTTAAGTGTTAACTAATGTATTCTATCCTGCCCAGAATTTTTTACTCCTATAATCTAGCTTGTTTTGGTGTAATATCTGTAAACTCCTTATTTGTTTCTCCTATAATCCCTTGACTTATCATGTTCTTCTGGAATCTTGATCCTATCAGGCACTAGTCAGTATAATTTTAAAAGCTGAGTTTATGTAGCATTTTTGTTGAAGTTGATCTGCAACTTTATGTTGGTTATTACTATTGTGCAACTGCGGGTTTAATATTATGCTAGTGTACTATGATACTATTATGCCTGTTAGTTGCATTCTTGCCATAGAATTTTCATAACTTAAAGTTTATTACTCCCTCCGTCCCCCAGAGTAGTATACATTGGGGAACGGAGGCTCGGCACGCATTTTAACGCTCATTTATAACATAGCTACATAAATAATTTTGAATTTTTTCTTTTTCTAAATAAAAGTATAACACTTGAAGTTTAATTCAGAAAAAGAAAATTTTAAAAATGAATTACGGAAGTATACTTTATATTCACCTTTAAATGCGTGTCGAACTTTAAAAAAATTATGTATACAATTCAGAAGGACAGAGGGAGTGGTTAAAGAAGAATCACCAATGAATATTTCTAAGAGCGGCTCTCTTCTCAGAATTGATGTCGTGATCAAGGTAAGACCATGTTTCCGTAGCTTAATTGACCACTTCATTTCTGTTTTAGTAGTTGGTGATTGGTCTACATATATTTGTATTCATATACATATCTATAAGGATGAAAAATACAACTCTTAATTGATTGTCAGTTTAGGTTTATTACTTTCTGTATCACGAAAATAGTTGGATTAGTTTAATTTGAAGTTTTGCTATGCAAGGAGAAAATTTAAAGATAACAAAATTAGTATAATATATATTGTAATCCTTGGTACTGAAATGCGGAAAATGTGGAGACTAGTGTAAAAAACCAGACTTCGAATGATATAATCAGTAGACATTATTGACTCTCCTAATCCGATTTATTAATAAAGTATTTGATATCTCATTTAAATTATTTTCTTTGTGGGTGGCTTCTTCCGCGGTATCATTCTTTATTATTTTTATGTTTTAATTCAAACTTTTCAATTCGCGCCTGTTGTATCTACACTCAAAAAATTAAATTTTCATTTCAGCGCGAAAAATTGGCCACTTTGGTAACCAAGCAAAATTTAAACTGCGTACCGTCTCCGTATATAATTGCACAATAAATTATTCGCTACACAAACCAGCCCCTCCAACAAATCTGTCTTCAGGATCAGCATATCGTGAAGAATTTAATCGCTACATATGTAAGTTTTGTTGTCATTCTTCCCACCATGATTTAGCTCTTACAAGCTAGTTACTAGTTATATGTCATGTTTATAGATTTTATTTAGTCTTAATTGTCATGGCTGAGTATCCACTATCACAGGGTGAGGGCCATGAATAGGTATAATTATATCTGTGTGAACCAATTTGATGTTGTTATTATCTTTTTTTTTTTTTGTTAATTGATGTTGTTATTATCTGTCAGAGTGTCAGCACTCAGTTTTGTGTGTCATGTGTTCTGCAGGTTATTTGAACATTTATATTTTACTCAGTTTTGTGTGTCATTTTACGCTCGGATTTAAGTAGAGGGTCATGGCGGTGGGATGCTGTGCTAGTCCTCTCCAGGATTAGTCGAGGTGCGCGTAAGCTGGCCCGGACACCTGGTTAAAAAAAAAAAAAAAAGGTCTCACCATTGTGAGGTGTCAAAAGATATAAATTTCACCATTTTCCCAGTG
>PHNY01156268.1:5054-18625 GCA_003724115.2 Anethum foeniculum
GCCCCATATGGATCTTATAGTATATTCAACACTTGTTTATGATGAGACTCAACTGTATTGCGTATCATTAAATAGATTATGTAATCATACCCTTGACATGTAAAGATAAGTTATCTAATCAGCAATACTTTCCTTTAAATCTCTAGCTGTTCGCTTGCAATCTTAGTTTACAGGCTGTTTAGCTTACTTTGGATTGAGCCATCAAGTTTTTTTTTTATCTCATTGACCTCTATTGCAGGCAAAGATGTTTTACTTTAACACATTCGCACTGCTTGAGCAAAAAATGAGATCCACTGCTTTACAAGCCATTAAGATCTCAAAGAAGTTAGGAAGTCTGATTTTCTACGATGTAAACCTTCCATTACCGTTATGGCAATCAGGGGAAGAGACAAAAATGTTCATACAGAAAGCATGGGATCTTGCAGATGTTATTGAGGTTACCACACAAGAGCTTGAATTTCTTTGTGGAATAAAGCCCTCTGAAAATTTTGACACCAAAAATAACAACAAATCAAAGTTTCCTCATTATGCGCCAGAAGTTTTAGCTCCACTTTGGCATGAAAATCTTAAACTTTTGTTTGTAACAAATGGGACGTCGAAGATTCATTACTACACCAAGGAACACGATGGAGCTGTCCTTGGGATGGAGGATGCACCTCTTACTCCTTTCAGTTGTGACATGTCTGCAGCAGGAGACGGCATTGTTGCAGGTAAATTCATGTCATTACTATGTATAACTTGTATTTATATGAACTTTTCTGAATGTAAATACAATCAGACAAGACGGGTCGCACTTAATAGTTAACAGTACAGTGGCAAGTAGAGCAATACACAAAGGGGAATTTAATAATGTCAAGTTCTTATTTATGACAAAATAGGTTTAATGATTATATGATTTTTTTGTTTAAACTACTAGGTATACCGATTAGCAAGTAAAATCCAGAATTAACTATGAGAGAAAATAATCCATAACTGTAATAGTACGAATTATCAATTGCATATAAAATATATAATTTTCATAATTCAGAAAGCTCCTAATTTTTAAAAACAATCCATCTTGTTTTTATAAAAAATCTGACAACTTAAATTTTATTGGTCAACAATTTACACAAGTCACTCCTATCATCAGTTATGCTTGAGTTGGTTATGTAGGTGCCAGAATTCTTAATTTGGTAATTCTCGTAATCATCTTCCGATTAAATAGCTGAATTGTGTCTATCATATCTTCTGTTAGAGTTATAACTTATTTCCCGATATCTTAAAATTCCTATTAATTTAATTAGGACATAGCTACCCTCTGATTGTATAGAGCGCTCCATGATGAATTAGCAAAGTAAGGAATTGCACAAAATGAACATGATGAACAATTGAATACAACTTAATTTCTGGATCAAAGAAATTAGTTACCCAAAAAAGATTTAGGTAAATATACCCTCAAGAAAGTTTAGAGCGAAGAGGGAAGACCACTCTATTCTAGCATTACTATACTAGCTTAGAGTTTTTAATATGTTATACTTATTGTTTACTGGTTAAGCAGAGCGGTTTTTATTGTTAAAGTGTTAGTTGCCTAATGTATCTTGGCACTTCAGTATTTTAGCTCTAATTCGCGGAGTATGCCCCTAGATTGTGTATTTTAGCAAAAAAAGAAGTTTAGAGGGAGCAGTGCTATTTGAAGAAATTAAATTTTAAGCCTTCGTTCAGTTTCTCTCTAAAAATACAGTGTCTCTTAATTCATTCTCTCTAATACTTCTGCCCTTTGGAGAATAGCTTCCCCCTTCTTCATGTCCTATATTTCTGTCTCTCGAAAACAAGCTTTCTACGGTGCTTAAGGTACGTCAGATATAGAGTCGAAAATGGACTAAGAAACCCATAAAAGAATCTGGTCAGACCATCAATGGCTGTTGTGCACATGGCATGGTAGTTCTGTTGCCTCTGTAACCTCCTGACCTTAAGCAGAACTCCCCGTTCCAGTTTAGGATGTCCTACGAGAACTGTAAATGTAACGGTCATTACATTTTCATGAAATGGCACTTCACTACGTTCCTTCTTTCCTTTGCTCATTCTTCAATTTTTTCTACATCTTTCTATTAGCTTCAATTCCTATCTTAGGCTCAAGACTCCATAAGTTTTCCTACAATTGATGAAAACAGGTCTCTTTAAGAAGCATATTTTTAAGCTGCTAAATTTGGGCTTAGCTCACAAAATAAGGCCAACATAGAGGATAATACATTAAAAAATGTATGTAAGATCAGCATGTATCTTTTACCTATCTACTTAAGGAAAGATTGTTCATGAGATGTTTATGTGAGATTTTAGAGGTGCATGTGCTCAAAAGATGCAAACTCAATTTTGAGTATCTTTCACGGAACACATATCGTGTTTTGCTTTCTGAGGTCTCATCTGCATGCTTCATTTTAAGTATCATACTCAACTAATTTGTTTACCTTGTGCACTTTAATTGAGATCATCACTTTTGTGGGCTGTTGGTATGCACTTTGCTATTTAGCTTTTTCTTGCATTCTGTCTTGTGCGTGTGTGCGATCAATGGAGATATGTACACATGAAACATAAATACCTCATTTAATAAATTAATGAATTTATAGATGGAATCAAAACAGGAAGCAAAGCAACCAATAAATTGATTATCATAGTTGTACTGAGAAACCAAAATTTTGTCACTATTACATCAAATATGAATTAATATGTTATGCTTATGGATTCTCTATTGACTTTTATAGGCGTTTACTATCTTTCAGTGATATTATGTGTAACCTTGACTAAAAACTACTATATGTGTATGAATTCATGATAATATACTGATTTATTCTATTTATGTTCATTAGTGAACTTAACTTTTTAATCATCCAAAAAATAAAGGCTACCGAAATAGTGCTGACTCCTGCTTCTTGATCTCTGTACAGCTCTGATGAGAAAGCTGACAATTCAACCAAATCTCATCACTGATAAAGGCTATTTGGAGCACACCATTAAGTATGCCATTAATTATGGAGTAACAGATCAATGGCTTCAGGCACGAATACGTGGCTTCCCTCCTAAAGAAGGGATGGAAGATGGCATGGTTCCAGATACCAATGGCCTAATGTCTATAACAGAAAGACAATACCGCACATTAGTGCCTGTTAGTTCCACGTGTTGATGCACCAACATTATTACTTGAATGTAATGCTTTAGCACTATGTAAAATTATCAGTTAGTAGAATTTGAGTGTTTTATCTCTTTCCATTGTCCCTTTTTGCATAGGGATGACCATAGATGTTTAGGTAAATATGGCGTTCACTATAGGGAATGAATCTATATATTCGATGTTATTGTTTTGGTCCATGACAATATTAATTTACTAAAACGGGTACATAAGTTATCTTCGTTGCCTATAAATAAATTATGTTGATAACTTATGAACAAAGTCAAATTTGCAAGTTTGGACCATCTTAAACAATTTAATTACTGTTATATAGTAGGTTGCATTTTTGATTGATTAGACTTTATAAACCAACTTATTGCCTGTGAATATTTATTACTTCTATTTATAAATCAATTCATGTAGAATTGGTTGGTCTTCAGTCTAGTGTGGTAGACCTGCTGGTGCAAAGGATGTTGTACCGCGAAAATGAAAATTGATTGGACATGTCCGAGAAGTGTTCCAAATAATACCCCATAAGTGGTATTACCTCCTGAAGAGGTAAAAGCCCCTGAAACGGCTGTGATAAAATTACCTGAAGTAGAACAACCTCACGAAGAGGTATTGTCCCTAAAGTGACAAAAACTTCTAGAGAAACAAAGGTACCTGATAATTATGAGATCTCATTGAGTTATGTACATAACGAAAAATTATTGAATCGTGAGAGTACTAATGTTAATGATGTATATGCCTTTTCTGTGGCATGTGATATTATTATGAACTCCGATCCTGAACCACAAAGTGTGGAAGAATGTCAACAAAGAGATGATTGACCAAAGTGGAAAATTGCAATCCAAGAAGAATTGCAATCGTCGCGCAAGAGAAATGTATTTGGATCTGCAGTCCAAATACTAGATGGCCAAATCACTCTCCTCGGGAGTTATCTCCTTGACTACACCCTCCTCGACTTTGTTACCTAGACACTCCTGAGCAATCTCTTCCGGTTCAGCAATGTCAAGATCTGGCATCTTTGCCTCTTCTTGTTCAGGGTCCTCTAGAACCGCAAAAAGGTTCGCACTGACTAGGTCCAGTTGGCTCATTCCACTAGCACAACTAGTGTCCAGCTCCCTCCTTTGCCATTGTCACTGCTGGTATCTGACCCCTTTTTCCTGTCCCGTTGAAGGAGAGTTAGATAGAGGAATTTAATCTTGGCCCATATATCTAAGAGTATAGATGAAAGAAAGATTCTTTATCTTATTGTGATCCTTGTCGGGAATAGAAGGGTATTTGTACGAAAATGAAATGAGAGAAATGAAATTGTGAGATATAAAACCCGGTTGGTAGCCCAGAGATTCTCTCAAAGGTCTGGATTTAATTACCAGGAAATTTACTCTCCTGTGATGGATGAAGTTACTTTTCGTTTTCTGATGGGTATAGCTTGTATGGAAAGATTGGAAACACTTCTCATGGATGTTGTAACTAGGCGTGCAAATGAACAGAGCCGTTTGTGAACAAAACTCGGACTCGGCTCGTTTAAGTCAACTCGGTTCGGCTCGTTTTCTTAAATGAGCCGATCTTGAACATGAAAATGAGCTCGGATGAGTAAACGAGCCGAGCCGAGCCGAGATTTTTGTCTGTTCGGCCCGGACTCGGCTCGTTTAACTTGGACTCGGCTAACTCGACTCGGATAAAGTGTATATGTATTAAAAATAATAAATTTTTACTAATCACTTGAATAAAGATTTCAATTTTTTTCACTAATTTAAGACATTTTTTTACATATTTTACTTATTATAGAGTAAAGTAGATGCGATTTTTGGAGTTATCCCGAAGATTTGATACAGTGAAACTGTGAACTGAAATTGTAACAAACAGACAGAAACAAAGTACATGTACTTTAATTAGCAGGGGGGACTGAAAAAGTTATCTCCCGCTTATAAATTATTACTCCCTCTGTTTCACAATACATGTCCACTTTAGAAGAAAAATTTTGTTTCAAATTAGTTGTCTATTTCAACTTTCAATGCAAGTTTATATTTCCAAAATCAACTCTACACCACCTATCTCTAATTTATATTTCCAAGATCAACCATATTCTATATATTTTACTCAATTAATGTAATTAATCCAACTTTTTTCATCAACATTCACATTTCTTAATATGTGTGATTTTATGAAAGTGGACATGTATTTTGAAACGGAGGGAGTAATAGTTTTAATCTTAGGTATTTGTACAATTCTACTCGCGACTTGTGTTTGTTTTTTTTTTTTTTAATTTTTGATAGAATAATTAACACAAATCCGAATTTTACATTGTATTAAAATGATATAGACTAAGAAACAAGTGTATAGTGTGAGCGTAAATATATCATTGTAAGATAAGAATGGTATTTGATCTCAATATAACTTGTAAAATTATAAATTATACTTTAAGGTTGATCGATTAAAAAATATATGCGAACTAATAGTAAAATACTCGACTTTGTTCGAACTCGGATCGAGTTCGGCTCAACTCGGTTGTTCGTGAGCAAACTCGAGTTCGATTCGCTTATTAACGAGCCGATCTTGAACATCACCTTCGTCTCGGTTATTAAACTCGGCTCGGCTCGGCTCGGTTTAAAAAAAAAATTAAGCTCGGCTCGGTTCAGACAGAACTCATCTCGGCTCGGCTCTGTTCGTTTGCAGCTCTAGTTGTAACAGCCTACCTATATGGATCACTTGATAGTGATATCTATATGAAAATCCCTGAAGGATTAAAATCGGATGAAACTAAGCCTCGTCATCTATATTCAGTTAAATTACAATAATCAATATATGGTTTAAAGCAGTCTGATCGTATGTGGTACAACAGGCTTAGTGAATACCTATTGAATGATGGGTATGTCAATGATCAAGTATGTCCATGTGTATTTATTAAAAGATCTCAAACTGGAAAGTCAAAGTCAAAGTTTGAGATGAAGGACCTTGGAAAGTCAAAGTTTTGTTCTCGGGAATATTCATCTATCAATCAACCTACACAGAAAAGGTTCTTGATCGGGTTTACATGGACAAATCTCATCCTCTAACTACACCAATGGTTGTTCGGCCACTTGAAGTTGAAAAAGATCCATTTCGTCCCAGAAAAGATATGAAGATGCTCTTGGGCCTGAAGTTCCATATCTCAGTGCAATTGGCGCTCTTATGTACCTCGCGAACAACACAAGACCTGATATTGCATTTGCCGTAAATCTTTTGGCAAGATTCAGTTCTGATCCAACTAAAAGACATTGGGATGGAATCAAGTATATATTAAGATACCTTTGTGGGACAATTATTCTTGGATTATTCTTCCCAAACAGTTCGAAATCGCAACTGGTTGGATACGCAGATGCCGAGTACATATCAAATTCTCATGTCGGACGATCACTAACAGGTTATTTATTTACATATTGTGAGACTTCTATATCTTGGAAATTTACAAAACAGACTATGACCGCAACTTCATTGAATCATGTAGAATTATTGGCTATTCACGAAGCAAGTTGGGAGTGTGTTTGGTTACGATATGTTATTCAACAGAATCGACAATCTTGTGGATTATCAAATATCACCGACAGTCCTACAGTAATGTTTAAAGATAATTTGGCTTGTATTAAGCAACTAGAGGAAGGATATATCAAAGGAGATCGAACAAAACACATGCTGCCGAAATTCTTCTACACTCACGAACTACAAGAGAATGGTGACATTGAAGTTCAACAAGTACGCTCTTGTAATAATTTGACAGATATACTTACCAAGAAATTACCCACGTCAACATTTGAAAAGCTGCGGAATGATATTGGCATGCGAAGATTGAGAAATTTGCTGCATCAAGATATCAACAAATAAGACGCTTTATTCAGGAAAAGACTGTACTCTTTTTCGTTGTTCAAGATTTTTATCCCACTGAATTTTTCCTTGCAAGGTTTTAAAGAAGCATTCTATACAATAACACACATTAACAATCAAGGGGGAGTGTTGTGATATATGATTGTTAATGTGCCACGTCATTGCATTGCCAAGTTTGCCAAACTTTTGCCTGTCATGAAATCCAATAAATTGTATATATTATTAAGTATACTTAGTCATTGAGAGCATCTCCAACAAACTCCTTATCACTATTTTGTATATAATATATAATATTGGCTCTTAGAGACTTAATACAAGTTTATCACCAACAATGCTCCCTATATTCACTCGTTATTAAATTTTTTATTATTAAATGTAACTTGAACTCATATGAGATAAAGATAATGGAGAGAGAAAATGAGTGTTCTGATGAAAATATTATATAATATTACTTAAGTGTGGGATTTCGGCTCTTAAAAGTGAGGAGAAAGAAGAGGCTCTTAGTAATTTTAAAAGCTACTAAGAGTCTTTTGGAGCAAAAATTTTCACCATCCTCCTTAAATTAGTTAAAGAGCCAAGTTAAGAGTTTGTTGGTTCTCTTATTTTACAAGTTGTAAAAGGTGGTGAACAACCCCTGTATAAAGGTTGGAAGTGACAGAGTCAGGAGGCAGAAGTAGTAAGAAATATTCCTGCACAGAAACTCTCTCATCTTCTCCTTTCCTCTAATATATTTAAGTCTTTATTTTATTAAGCTAGCTACTATAAATATTTATTTATAACAATTTTTGAAATTTTAAATTAAGAATATTTTAAAGATATTATATTCTTATTATATAATATGCATATCCAAATATTTGGTCAAGCACTACCAATGTAATAAGTACCGTCGGGTCTTGAATTAAATAGATGATATCCGTCAATCTAAAATAAGGAATATTCTATTTTCATAATCTAAATCAAAACCAAATAGTTATTCTAAATTGAATAAATTAGTTAAGTAGGTATACTAAATTGAATAGAGTATTTAATACAAAATTCGTAACTATTTTTTCTCTTCAATTTATAGAAACTTTTACGTAAATAATACGTTTTAAATCATCACTGAATTAAAGAATATATTGTGAATTTCGTGCGGGTTGTAAAATCGTCAAAATCTGATTTATAGAACTTAAAGATAAAGTCAAAATAAATTAAACGAAACTAGATAAATTTTTTTAGGTTCGATTCTCTCTACTAACATATTTAAATTTATTATTTATAATTTCAAAATTTTATTAGTCACATATTTAATATTTAATACTCATAATGTATTATTCAACTTCCAATGATAAATTAATATATAATATTTATATTAGTAGGATTAAGTACATTATATAAAATCTAATATTTTATTTATTAGCTTCAAATATATTAAAAAATACTTTGATCAAGAATTGGGGGAGAATTTTGAGACTAATCTCGCAAAAATGTATGTTTAATGTATGAAGTTTTGATGAAGGCGAAAAGAAATTCTTAGTGTTGTCTTGATTTATTATTTAATATTATGTTCTCAGTTAAATTATCAATCTTCACATATTCTTTTATATAGTTCATATTTTTACAATTTTTATAAAATATTATAATATTTTAAAATTTTAAAAATATATTAATATAATTATAAAAAAAATATAAAAATAAAGGAACCGTGCACGGAGTTGTAACGAAGGACGGTTACGGGAGTTTTTATCGATTTTAAGAAATTATTACGGCTTGGGAGAAGTTTTGCTGTACTGTATACCCGATTATAAAGTTTGGTGGAAAGAGGGAGAGATATAGACACCGGGTTAACTCAGCCCCAATCGTCAATCGTCAGAACTCGGTATCTTCTTTCTTTCTTCAAATTAGGTCTAATTTTCACAATTCAACTTATTTTATTATACTTTATAATTTAATATTGTTAGATTATGTAATTGCTGCTAACTTGTTCTTTTTTATTTTGTGGTACAATATTTGCTTTATTTTTTGCATACAATTTACTATATTTGCGATTGAGGTTGCAATTTTGTGTGACGGAGCACTAGCTGTTATATATTTTAGTACCATTATACGTGGACAAGCCTTCTGTTTATAATCATGTGAATCTTGATGTTTACGAACAAAATTTATTATTTGTTGATTTACATTGTGCCATAGGGTTGAAAATCACAAAAATTGTAGGCGTATTTAGAGTAAAAGTGATTACTAATGCTCAGCTAGGGAGTTTGTATAAAATGAATCGTTATTCTGAATTACGTACCTGATACACCTTTAGAGACTAGGTGTTGTGATAGGAGATTTTATGTCTATGGCGGGCTTTAAATTTACATGTTAGCGGTTCTTTGGAATGGGACTTGACAATTGGTGTTTCCGGTACAACCTGCAATTTTTAGATTAGTGAAAGCTGCACATTATTAGGCTGAGTAGTGTTTTTGTTGCACTGTGTAAATGTTCAGCACAATTTAAACAAATCTTTCTCCGTTGTATGTTGTTACACATTTTTTTTTTATTATCTGTACTGAGGTGAATATGTATTTTCCTTTGTCTGTAAACTTTGTAGTAGCTTTAGTGATGTGACAAAATCGTGTCATGCTACTGTTTTTGTTGTGTTTCTGGTGTTAAAACATTTAATCATGTTTCGTGCTTTTGGTTGGCTGGATATTAGCATTCAGCTAGGAACTCGTGCATGTTAGGAAGCCGAGCTCGTATTCACCTTAATGGGTGGCAGCAGGCTGCTGTCGCAGTTGGCTCTGCAGTCGGGGCATTATTAGACCCACGAAGAGCAGATCTGATAGCTGCTTTAGGGGAGACCACTGGGAAGCCTGCTTTTGAAAGGGTTCTTGAAAGAATGAAGATAAGTCCTGAGGGAAGGGTAACGCTTCCTTGCTTCTGTAGTTATGTACAAGTGCATATTGTAATATTTATGGAATTGCACTGCTGTTACTTTAGTAAGTTTTAGTAATTTCCTGTTCGTCTTGGTGTGCTCTATTTCTTCTAAGTTCCCAAGGTGTGCAACAACTGTAGTGTAAAAGATTTATTGGATAGGTTGCAAAACTATTTATACTTCATTCCCAAATTCATGTCAAGCAAATAAGTTGTTGTCTATGCTGCTCACTCAAGAGATTGCATATCCGAGGAGGACAAACACTTACAGGTGCTTTTAGTTCCACCCAGTGTTGTGAAAAGCGCGCCTAGGCTCACGCCTAGGCGCAAAGCGCACAAAAGCGCAGGTCAAGCGCCTAGATATGTATGAAGCGCAGCGACTTCAAAGAAGCGCGCGCTTACACCTTGAAAGCGCGAAGCGCAGAAAAGCGCAAAGCGCTAAAAAAGCGCGCTTTATTAAAGCTTTGACAAAAAATTAGGTTTTTTACTGGACCAGTTAAGGCCCGACATAGGCCCAACATATATAGACCAAAATAAAAATAAAACATTAATTATGATCTGTGCTTAGTGCTTTCGATAACACTGGTTCCACCATGATCTGTGCATTTCATATGTTTAATTTATATATTTTCGTGAAAATTTTGATTTTCCATTATCTGAATCATGAACTGATCAAAATATTTTATTGTTGCCACAAAGATACGATTTTGTCACCTATAAATCATTATGAAGCACCAAGTTTAGCAAGATCTTTTTCCAAAGACAATTGTCTTGCTGCTGTGTGTTTACTGATGGATATCTTTGTCTTGTATAGTCCAAAAATATATAAATCCTCTCTCCTTGTGGCATTCTCAGCAAGTGTTACTTGATCGTCCGCGTGTCATCTCTGAGAAGGTGGGACATGCATGGGATTTACCATCCAACACTTTTGGTGCTGCATATGCAAGCTTTATGGGGTCCAGAAACTTCTCTCCAGATGACAGGCCACCGGTTCGATTCATGGAAACAGAAGACTTAGCTTACGTAGCTATGCGCGCACGTGAGGTGCATGACTTTTGGCACACCCTGTTTGGTCTGCCCACCAATTTGATGGGTGAGACAGCACTAAAGGTAATAGAGTTTGAGCAAATGCTACTCCCGATGTGCCTGATGTCCGTCTTGGGAGGAACAGCAAGATTCAGCGAGAAGCAGAGATCACTGTTTTACCAGGATTATTTTCCCTGGGCCATGCGTGCTGGTGTGAAAAGTACAGATCTGATGTGTATATACTATGAGAAACACTTCGATGAGGACTTGGAGGATGTTCGGAAGAGATGGGGGATAATTACTGCTCCTCAGCCCCATGCTGCTAAGAGCTAAGTGTCTACTTAATTTTTTAGGTGGAAATATGGTCAGACTTGAGTTCCCTTTTGTGCTAGCATATATACTTATTCAGGTGTAACATTGCAACAGACTGGATTATTTTTCTTCTCAGTTTGAAGTTGGCTACTACAAGAAATAAAGGTCTCTCTAGAATCTCTGTATTGCATATCTTTTGTCCAGCTCATATTTTTTTTACCACAAACATGTTTGTAGCTTCATTTTATCTTTTTACAAAATGGCTTGACAAAAGAAATTCTTCCTTGTTCCTTGCAAAACTTTATAGCTTTTTTTTTTTTTTTTTAAAAGGTGAATTAATATGCCAAAATAATTAGACCTGGCAATTTCGGTATACGACACATGAACACGGTAAGAAACGACAGGATTAGTGTTTGGGTGCGAAAATTTGGTACACGAACACGAAAAAACACGAATTTAATTAGTGTTGGGTTTGGTTTTTCGATATAGGTACAAGATACGAAACGAAAGAACACGAAAAAACACGAATTTAATTAGTGTTGGGTTTGGTTTTTCGATATAGGTACAAGATACGAAACGAAAGTACACGGAATAAATAAATAAATTAATTTTAAAAATATATAATATTTATAATATAATTTATACATCTTATCTTTTACTAAATACACCAAATACAAATAACACCTTCTATTTTTATATAAATTAGAGAAATAGTATACTCCCTCCGTCCCTATGAATTATTAATATTTGAAATAGAGGGTTCGACACGCATTTTAAGGTGCATATAAAGTATAGTTCCAAAACTTTTTCTTAATTTTTTTTTTTGAATAAAAGTTTAAACATTAAATTTTTATTCAAGAAAAGAAAATTTAAAAAAAAAACATTTTAGAACTATACTTTATATGCACCTTAAAATGCGTACCGAACTCTCTATTTCAAATGTTAACAATCCATGTTAACAATCCAATTGGACGGAGGGAGTATATATTATATTTGACTAGTGCATTTTCTAACAATTGATATTCTTTTCCGTATATAATTCGTGTACTTCCGTGTACCAAACGGGTAGACACGAATATATTAGTTCCGGGTTAGTGTCAACCAAATGGTACACAAACACAAATCCGGGTCGGGTTTGGTTTTAATATTTTGACACGAAACATGTACACGTACACGACCCATTGCCCGCTCTAAAAATAATGACCTGTCGGACTAAATTTCAAAATCTCAGTCAATAGCAAATAAAAAATTCCGAACGCTGTTATATTTACGAGATTTTAGTATAGTTTCGGTCTTTTCGAGTATTGGTACTTTCAAAAGTATACATGCAAGTTCAAAATTCTGAGTACAATCATGAAAAAGTGAATTGTATGATTAATATCAAATCATAAGCCCTCAGAAACATCACAGCTTTGTGATAGACCCTTGGATAGTAACGTCGTGAATTTATGTATTACATTACATTATAGGCAATCCAGAGACTTATTAGATAAAAATCTTTAGCCTGCTGCAATTTTGCTACACAAGTGACTAAAATTGAGTAACTACTTGTTAACTCCCCCAAAGAGGTAATCCAGTGATGATCCACCGCCAGGGGCTGCGTGCACCTTGGTTGAGGGCCTTTCCTGCACCATTTAATGCACTAATCATGATAAAACAACTATTACAGTTATTACTGAGCATAGATATTCAGATTCTAAACACCATTCTTCTCTCTAATAAAATCTGATAGACATGCAGAATAGTATGGCATTGAAATTACAGTTGTGACTTAGACAGCCCTGCATGAGCTAGCGTATAAAAAGAAGGAAAGAAGAGATCGCCATATTTAAATATGTTGCTGCAGAAATCATAACCGAGTATAGGTAAAACAGAACTCACAAAGAAAAAAGATGCAAGAAACATATTTTTTCTTAATGCCAAAAAGAGAGAACACCAAATTGCCAATTACGTGCCTTTCTAACATGGGCAACAGACTACAAATGACCTGACTTACTATCACTTCAAGTCTATTTTGAACAAGAGATATAGAGTTGAAAGAGACCCCCTACTACAGAACTTTAATTATGCCTAATTCGCCAGCTGTGTTAATCCACATTGTTGGAAGCTAAAAGAATCCCTCTGAATTTTGAAACTGAAATGCAAATTCATCGATACTGAAAGAAAATACGCTTTATGTATAATGCATGGTTTCTTAACCAAATACAATGGGAAAAGTTTAGCATGAGTAGGAGTCTGGTGTTTGTGGCCTAAAGAGTCTCAGACAACTGGAATTCCAAAAGCATCATTCCTTGTACTTTAGCAGCAAGAAAGGTCAGAGGACCCC
>PHNY01156268.1:18743-30426 GCA_003724115.2 Anethum foeniculum
CGGCTCGAACTTGTTTAAGTGGGCTCGACTCGTTTAGTTAAACGAGCCGAGTTCGGGCAGAGATTCCGGCTCGTTTAATTTAACGAGCCGGCTCGACTCGACTCGTGAAATTAAACGAGCCGAGTTCGGGTAGAGGTTTAGGCTCGATTAAGTGTAAAATTAAACGAGCCGGCTCGCCCGACTCGCTAAAACCGGCTAGTTTAGCTAAACGAGCCGGCTCGACTCGACTCGTGAAATTAAACGAGCTGAGTTCGGGCAGAGGTTTAGGCTTGTTTAGTTAAACGAGCCGGCTCGGCTCGGCTCGATTAACCTCGGCTCGAAACTCGGCTCGCTTGGCCCGAATTACAGCCCTAATAAAGTCCATGGGTATCCATACACCCAAAGATATGGACATACATAACTCCAGGTTTCTGATAAATTTTTAATTGCATCGCGGATTCACAGTGTGAGTTATTTTACCTAGCAACAACTTCCTCATGAGTAATAAACATGATATGCAAAAGAGCAAATTGAACTATATAGAGCTGAGCCAGTATTAGAAAGAAAGGAAGTTTGTAGTAGCGACATACCGTGAGGAAGTTACCAGTATTCTGACCATCTGCTCTGAAGTAATTGTTTGCAGCAGTACTGTTTAAAGCAGTGCTATTTATTCCGGCAGGAATTTGCTTGGTAATATCTACCGGTTCTGGAGGGGGACTAGGTTTTGGGGAATGAGTTACAGTTTGCACCTCATCCGGAGTTACTGGTGCATTATTTCTAGAGGGCTTTGGAGCCTCTCCACTTCCAAACAAGTATCCCAATGAACTCTGACCACCACCGCTGCTACCACCACGATTCATATTTTCTCAACTTCAATACGTACAAGGAATTTCATGACCATATACCAAAGTAGAGGAAAATAGGAAGCATTGGGTTAGTTAATAATCAACAGATACTAAAGAGTCAAATGATGAATAAAATATAGCATATGGGCTACAGATATAAACATTTGGCAACCTGAAAATTATTATTGTTTTCTAAAAACAGCATGTCTCAGCATAGATAAATGAAAACGGGTTAATCACAGAACAGTTTACAGTCTAATATGTATAACAATAACTAGTTTAGAATAAGATTATTTCCCATCCTCATGCATATATTCAAGAAAGCTATAAATCAAGTGATTGTAAACTTTATCTACCTATCAATCATTCCTACATTCTACATTTAGCAACTTTTTCTTACACTGTTACTTGGATCTAATAGCTATATACTGCTAAAGACGAGCAAAACCAGTTTCAGGACATTTTTTCCAAATTCTTGTCTAATTCTCTGATGTAGTTTTTTTTTTTGACAGGATAATTCTCTGATGTATTAAATGTTCATTTTCCGGAGTTTATTACTAGGCAAAACTTGTTAACATGTTAACTAATGTATAACAAAGATTACATACTAAGCTACATAATAGTTAGAGATGTTATATGACTCCAACATTATCTAATACCTGGATATAGGTTGTATTAGAGGTGCTTGTATTGGAGTGTCAACCCAAGTACCCCATTGGAAAGAAAAGAAAGAATTACCATAATTCACTTAATCTAATAGTACTAGACCCTTAGGAGGTGCTCGAAAAACAAATTAATCCGAACTAAGCCTAAAACTGCCAATATCATACTAATTTTGAGTTGAGGTGCAGGCCCTTAGTCTACTACTACTCCACATCAATAGATTTAAATCTCATAACTTGGCCAATTTCGCATTCTAATTTAGTTAGGTAATCAATACATATACAGAATTAGCTCCTAAAATAAAATTAGTGCAATTTCAGTAGCACAATTGAACAACTGAGATTAAAGCTTTAGATCCATACAGCATAGAAGTAGCCAACAACATAAACATATACTGTATATTACACTTGAGGTAAGAAATGCTGAAGTAGCTAAAATTGTGTTCTAACTATACATACATATGCATTGTGTGTATATTATACGAAAGAAAGAGATCTAGAGTTAAGTTAAGCAACCTTTAATTTACCTGTAATCAGATCTGCTTAGCTCAGGCCTCAAGTGCTTGAAGAGACACTAGAAATAGACTGTGTCTGTGTCTGAACTCTGAAGTACTGCTGTTGAGCTTTATAATGTTGTACTAATTCATTTTATAAATAGAATTTTATACGACAGGGGCGGAAATTTATAGTTTTAACTTGTTTTAATTGATTTCTTTTCATGGATTCTCTGCATGCACAAAAACTATACCAATCAAAAGTACTCAAATTTATAAATTTCAGCACATTTAACTTGGTACTTTAATTCATGCCAACTTATTTTATCTTAATTTTAAAAAAGACTGGACCGAGTTTTTATTTGAACTTCTTTTTAGTTAAATATTGTATCATTTTTGAGAATTAGTGTTGTGCTTGAATGTGTAATGTTAAGCAACGGATAGAAACTTGAAAGTTAATGACCAAACTAATAAATTCAATGATGTTAAATTAAGATTATTATAATCTGGATTTTGACTGTAACAGGTTTTTGTTTTGCTAAGCGTTGTAGCTAAGCAAAGTGACAACTACTATATAGCAGATCAAGAGCTGGAGATGAAACCACACCGACAGAACAAGGCCATAAATTACAACTTACAACCAAATGTAGGTTGCATGGAATTCGGATTGTTTGCATTTGCTATCTTTCTTTTCTGCTTTTTTAATCTGACAAAAATCGCGATTCAAAATATTCAAAATGTTAAATATATCATGCGAATTGCACACATAGCAGGCATATCGGATATATGCAAGAATAAAAAAATTGACATGCGATCATTCACATATAATTCAATCGTTTGCCATAAATTTGAGCAATGCTATACACAAGTTGGAAATAAAAAGTTAGTCCTGCGTCTCTTATGTGCCATAACTATGTTACTTTGGGTCGTCAGGATTGCATTACTACTTTTCCGATTTTAATAGTTTCGACATTGTTAAAATCTGAACATCAATGCACAAAGTGATCGCTTGCACATCTCCACGACTTCAACTGGCAACGATAGCAGTAGAACAGCTGGAAGCCACTGGTATGTTTCTAACTTATTTTCGAGAAAGGGATTTTAAACAAACAAATGCCAGTATATAAATTTGTAAAATATAACTACACACTCAAAATTCATGGGTAAAAAATCCATTCACTGTTATCAGGACTTCACATGTGGTTTGGTTGGAAGCTTTGATATTTCTACGAAAATCTTGTGAAGAGCCTGAGGCTTGGAGAAAAAAGGCGAATGATCAGACCCTTTAACAAGGAAAACATCTTCAGGAGGGCTTGAATCAATCATGAAATCCTGGAGAGTTGCAGGGACTGCAAAATCTTCATCTGTCTTTATATAGAACCTCTGAATGGAGCCATACTTTGCTTCAGAAAGGGAGAGGCTGTGCATAATTGGTGCAAACGGCATTGGCCTCATTGATACTGATGCTAATATAGAATCCTGTAATATAGGTAGATCCAAACTTTAGTTTATGAAATAATAAACTTGAAAATTGCAGAATGCTATCTTGGTGTAATACCCGAGAAGGACTCCGATTATATAACAAGTCTGTTAATAATGTTTTGTCCAGGAAAATCGAAGTTGGAGGATTATCCTTTCCATTAGCATATATGAATTTTTGAGCTTGTTGCATCAGATCACTTGAGGGCTGCAAAATAGCATGAAGAATTAAGTAAACCAATGAAAAAGTGTAGCTTTTACAATTGTATCACATCATGTAACTAAAAACTTGAATTCACTAAACAAACCTGTTCTTGATAAGTAGCTAGGGTGTTATTCCCACTAGTCAGCATTGCTGCAGCAATATAAATGGCTTTTGAGACTTTGGAAGGAAACATTTCCATCACATAAGAAACACAAACACCACCAAAATCATGTCCAACCAAAATCACCTACACAAAATCACTTGTTACTTGTAAGTTCATCCCTCAAGTATAATGACTTGAAAATTGCTCGAACGAGAAGATGATTAAAATCAGATACTAGGAGGAAGAAAGGTCACCTTTTGGCCTTCACGGATATTACCAACAAAATCAAGTAGAGGTTTTACATAATGAGAAAAAGAAGTAATGTTGTTTGAGTCAGTAGCATCAACTCCAGAGCCGGTTAAATCTACAGCATCAACATCAAATCCAGCTTCTCTCAGTAGTGCCATACTCTTATACCAACACCAAGCCCCATATCCACCTCCATGGACTAGAACAAAATGCTTTGTTTCAAGATCTTCGATCTTTAAATCCTACAAAGAAACATATTAATAAATTCTAAATGTATAGGGATTAATAAATTCTAAATGTATAGGGACACAGAATACCTAACTTCATTATACAGGTCATTAATTAATTAAAATTTAAAACCTGATTCTTATTGAGCTGATTTTGAGAAAGGTCCAACAATGAGCCTGGCCTTGAACTTGAACTTCTTGGCAGCTTATTCTGTTTCTTTGAAGATGATACTGGATACTGAACAGAGTTTGACCGATCAAATCGAGGTACAGCACCATTCTGTTGATGCTGCCTAAGAAGCATAACTGCTGCAAGAGCTTGTTGTCTAATAAGGTCATCATCTATGACTTCTTTCTTCACAGAAGATGAAGATGATGAAAAAGATCTTAATGCAGTATTTATTCTGTGACCACCGGATTCTATAAAAGACAACGGATTCTGAGACCATTTTGAGGCCTTTTTGCTGCGAGCCTTGCAGCCAAAACATGTCAATGAGTTTCCCATATGGCTAGGCTAGTCTAATAAGAAAACTTAAGAAAGTTACTTTGAAATGTTGCTAGCTATACAAAACAGAACTTCCTTATCTCATAAATATATTGCACTAATAGATCAAATGTTCTAAAAAAGGCTACCCTCAATGCACTAGCAGATGCTAAGCCTTTTTATCAGATTCGGGGTAAGGTATGTATACATCTCATCTTTGCGAACCCTACATACGAGTTAGGAGCAAGAGAGGTATGTTTGGCAATGAACGTGTTGTACCAATATTTATGACACTAAAAGTTTCTGGGGTCAGAGACAACCATACACATGCTATTGTTCAAGTTAGAGGTTGGTTGAGAATATGTTAGTTGGCTCTGTAGAAGTGGTCTCCATGAAGAAAAAAGTCAACATGCAAGCTTTGATAACTCGCATTCAGATAGAAATTTGGATAGCAGAAAACAGCCATATAGCAATTATAACACCATCCCCGAACTAAAACAGTCAAACAGATACTACCAACTAGTACGTATTATCTCTTCTGTGACCAGTCTAGACCAGATTTCGTGCATCTTTATTTATTATTCAAGTCGGTAAGGCTTAAAATCTGTTTCTTGTACAGAATTTACTACAGTATAAAACAATTTATTCAATAAAGAGTAAGAGCCCAAACACAATACTAAAGACACTTGTACATAGGATATCATCAGAATAGCACAAACTAGGAGCCTATTGTCCATAGGTACGAGCGTGCTAGCAGTACTCCGGATTAGCCGATGTGCGCGCAAGCTGGCACGGACACCGGATTATCGAAAAAATAAAAACTAGGAGCCTATTGCACCTGCTTCCGGTGTTATTTTATTAAACGAGGATGTCAAAAATAAAAACGACTCTGCGAAAAAATAAAAACTAGGAGCCTATTGCACCTGCTTCCGGTGTTATTTTATTAAACGAGGATGTCAAAAATAAAAACGACTCTGCTGGGGATCGAACCCAGAATCTCTGGTTTCGTAGACCAGCGCCTTATCCATTGGGCCACAGAGTCAGGTTGTATTAAATTTTCGGTTTTTATGTAACAATACTTAGCTGAGCTTGCCCAATGATTATTTTTGTCATTTCTTTGTTTTCGATAAATATATGTTAATATACTTTGCCAGTTAAACTGATCAAAACTCGTGGTTAAAATGATTATTCTAAGTTGTAAGTTAAAAAGAGAATTTTGAGTAAGAAAGCAAATTTGTTTTTAAAAAAAGCTCAGTCAAACAAACCTATATTTCAAGCTAACCTATCTACAAATATCAAGAAACTAAAAACTACTGGACTATGGTCAGAAAGAATGCTGCAAAGATCTCATCCTCTTTATAGAAATATAGAATTTTTAGGTACAGATGTCCTAAAGTGAAGGAAGGCAGCTGTGTGACAGCTCTGCATCGAAATTATCGGATGCGAAGCCCTCATTAACTTAGCAACAAAGCCACTTCTTACACCAGTTCCAGCCCCAACAATGCTGACATGAAGGGCATGACCATTGAGGTAAGGAACAACAATTGTAACTGCAGCAGCACCCCAAGTATCTGGAAGAGCTCTTCGCGCGTGCCTCCACTTTGGGACTGTCCATGTATACAACAACTGGCTTCATATCCCGCTGCCTTGGAGACCGTCCTCTTACAGATTCACCTTTTGTAGTATCTACCAAACTGCAATAAATGAAAAGATACAATCGGTTATGTTACTGAAAGAACATGATCAGTGGCTTTTCCTGCTAGGCTGCCTAAAACATGAGCAACTTAGATAGCGTAACAAGGTTTTGCACTTGAAACAGTGCCAAATTGGCCATAAGGACCTTTTTCCTTGTGCAGCATGCATGGATGTGTGACTGGACAAGAACATGAGTATACATTGAACTTAAAATATAAAGCAAATATCTTTTGATCACATTTTTAAGAAATTAGTGTAGTGTCAGATATAATCGAACACAAATTCTAAATGAGAGAGTTCAATGAGACATTGAGTAGTGTGGTCAGTTTTAGCCAGAGAGAAAGGAACTTGCATTGGAAAGGCAAAAGATTGGGTGCTGGTTCCACTTGCGTCAGAAGGGCGACTAATCATAGAGGAATGTCTATTCACTTCCACTTCAGTTTCCTTCTCTTCCAATTTATCAGAAATATCTAGCTCTGAAGAATCTTCCACAGTTTCATCTGCTGCTTTTGTTTGTTCGGGGTTCTTGTCCGAATCCATAGCTTCTTCTTTTTGCACCTTTCCTACAGGAAATAATGGAGGTCGCCAAGACTTATCTGTCTCATCAGGCTTATTCAATTCCCCAGACTTGCACAATTCACCACTACTCATCATGAGAAACTGCTCCCTAGAAAAACTATTGTTCCCCAGGTGTAAACTAAATAGTGATTCATTAGAAGCAACACTCCAGTCCATTGCTGCCGAAGAGGATCTACCAAAAACAGAATCTGGTATCCTATGAGGTTCATAACCTCCAGTTTTTTCCATCACTTGAATAGGAGGTGATTGAATTGGCGATGCCGTTTGCGAAGTAGATACATTGTTGGCATGAGAAACTTGTGAGCTGAGTTCATATGGGAACTTCTCGCCAAGATCTTCAGATTTAGAAGACATGTCACCCGGTGTATCATTTTTCTCCCTTTTCACTGGTGATTGATTATCATCCTCAGCTTCAGGGGAGACGACAGGAAATGTGCCGGATTTTTTAGGCAACTTGGCATCTATTTGGAAACAATCTGATGAAGACTCGGAGGATGAAGAAGCAGAATGAGATGATTTTGACTTTTCGGATAAGCCTGATGTCTTCTCATTAAAATTAATATCTTTATCTGCTTCACTTTTGCTGTCGTAGTCAAGTTTATTAACTAAAATTATAGGGGAATGTGCATCATCTTTATTCCTAGAATTATTAGCATCCTTGCTCAAGTCCGTATTGCTTTCACTTTCATGATCCGACTCCATCACTGAAAATTTAACCAGCACTCTATTTCAGAAAATATCTATTAAACAAATCCAACTTGCAATCTGTTTCAATCACACAAACAACAGAATAATAGATCTATACAATGTAGAATGACAAGTATACAAAATTCATACTAATTAATGTATATGTACTATCAGCATGAGAAATGTTACCTTAAAAGAAAGGTATAGAGAAATTAACTCATCTGATTCAGGAGCTTAAGCATGCTTACGGCCCGTTTCGGAACCTGAATTTCATTTGAAATTCTGGATTTGATGAAATAAGATGTTTGAGAATTTATATTTGGATTTCATTTGAAATCCAGGACATTCAAATATAATTATAAACATGAGAATTTGAAATGACAACTCAAATCCTGTCATTTGAAATCCATCATTTCAAATGAAATGCAGGTTTCCAAACGCCCTCTTAAAGTATAAAGAATGATCTTGAAATCAAAGATGAGCAGTCATGATGTAATTTGCAGAAAGATTGGTTAACCACTCCAATAATAGCGGTTTACCTTTAAACACAATAACTTCAAGAGATTAATGTGTTGGCAACACTCCACAAGGTATGAAAGTCCCTAAATAGATGAAAAAAAGAACTTAATAAGTATGGCATGATATAGAATTCAAACTAGACTGATAAGTTTCGGATGTGCAGAGTGGTATCAATGCATCATAAAATCTTTAAATTTCTAGCCTACAGAAAAAGCTCGGCAGATTATTAACAACTCTGAACCACAATCTAGCCAGTAGAAAAACCAATGCCTAATATCTTACCCTAAACAAGTCATTGCTGGTGTAACTTTTTCCTTACTCGAGTCATTCGTCCGATATCTTCTAGCTACTTGTCTCTAACTTAAAAGTCAAATTAACCTTGCAATTCAAAATTTTGCAAGTATGTATGGTTTATATGTATGCCAAGCTTTTAAGTTGTAAGTGCTAGCATAATCATGTTAAGACAAGATGTACTATTGATACAAGAAGAAACATCATTTAAGCCAGATCTTTATTCTGTTTATTAATACTATTCTCTTAAAAAAAACACAAATACTAGAAATTCATGAATCGCAACAGCATGGAAATTATCTCACCTTTTAGCTTTCCAATATTTCATGCAGCGGCACAGGCAACCAGTGGCCACCCTACGACCGCCCCACAACCACACACACCTGCAAATTGCATGCATTTATATTATCATATATATACATACCCCCATTAAACAAAAAGAGATATATATATATATATATCATATTCATGTACTGTACCTTTAATTCACTGCAATTTCTTATTTTTAATATTGTGAGGATGAGATCTTGCAAAAATTAAAAAGAAAAAAAATCAAAATGGCAAGTAAAAACAATGCAGAAGGGGAAAAAATTAGGGTTTATGAGAATAATAAATTAATAAGAAAGTAGATGATATTTTAAAGGCAGGCCATAGTTTTAGGCTTTCAGCATTTATTAACTACTTAAGTATTTGGCAGGTGCAGAGTGACATATATAGTGTTTTCAATATCTTTCCAAAATTTATATCAAGGGGAAAAAATAGTTATAACTTATTCATTTTTACAGTTTTATATATTTGAAATAAGGTGTGTGGAAATTACAAATATGATTTATTATGTTAGAAACGGCTAACATCCTTTGCAAGGTGTCAAACTTGTACTTCTCCCAGAGTTTTTGAAGGCCCTCCTCGCTTCCCATTGGTTCAGCAAATGATTCTTCATCAGCATAAAAAGATGTAGAAGATTAAGCTAATACGCGATGGGCCATGCTTTCTTCTGCCTATCCTCAGATGCCAGGCAGCCTTCAATAAGTACCTGGTGAGGGCCGGTTAATCATTCAAAAGCATTTTCTAACAGTTCAATGCAAATGATAGTCCGAAGAAAAACAATATGAATATGGAGGTTCAAATATGTAAAATCTTCAAGGCCAAACTGCAGATCTGTCAAGCGCCGACGAATATACCATACACTCCCATCAGCCTAATGCTACGGAGTACCACTCTTTCTCTTCTTTTTAACAATTTTGTAAATTTGTCTAGTACAAGTTTACACACAATTCTTTCCAATAGTCGTTCTGCATTATTCATCTATTAGCACTAAAATTTGACGTTATATTACATACATATCATTGTTATTGCCTTAACATTGAGACAAGAAACAGGGAAAAAACAAGACAAGAGTACTAGGCTATTCATAATATATTCACTGATACCAAAAATTAGCTATGTTTCTCAGCAGGAACATAAGACAATATCGGCAAAACACCATATTCTCCTCCAGAATCCATTGTATTGTACAAGGATTCTGAATCTGGCCAGTCACACTCATGGTTTCCGCTGCAAGGTCAGGTCATTTTACCATTTTAGGCAAGCTAATTCCAGAAGAAATGAAGAGGCAAAAACAAATAGTGTACCTTGCTACCAGATATCTGATCCTTGTGAAACAAAAGGGAAGGGAAAGTCATGCCATAAAAAAAATATATAAATGTTGTTGTGCTAGTCAAGATGCCAATATGCTAAGTTGAACCAACACTTGTATGTAGACTCATAGAAGGACAAAATACAAAGGTTTATATAATAGACACAATCCAAATCACAATACACAATATCATGTAAAAGATGTCCCTTCCAGCATTGCAACACATATCCTTACAGCATCCACATTATCTTTAACGTTATGAACTCTCACAATATTAGCACCCTCCAAAACTGCGGTAGTAACTGAAGCAACAGTTGCTGGATCTCTATCATCTGATGCAGGACGAGAACAGATATCAGAAGAACCTCTTTGTAGAAGGGCCAACCAATATAGGGGAATGAGAAACAGCCAGGCTCTTCCTAGCAATCTCTTTTTGAATGGTTTGCAAGCCCACAAGTATGTCCAAATTATGTTCCGTTTTTCTTTGAGAAACCAATTCCAGGGTCAATTATAATAATCCTTCAAGATGGGATGCCTTTTAATTCTGCATCTCTAGCACACATATATAGCTCAGAAGCAAATTCCTTATAAACATCATCATACTGAAGATTTTCACCACTCTGCATTGTAGAAGGGTTACCCCTCATGTGCATTGCAATATAAGGAACCTTCAGTTCTGCAACAACATCGAGCATCTTTGAATCCGACTATCCAGCAGACACATCATTCACAAGATGAGCCCCTCTACTGCCAGCCTCAGACGCAACCTGCCAATAGAAGATATCAACAGACAAAAGTTTTCCTTCTGCCTCGGGCAATTTTAAAATGGCTTCCAAGACCAGAATTAGTCTATCCAGTTCCTACTCAGGTGAAATTTTGGATGCCATTGGACGTGTCGATTGTGTACCAATATCAATTATATCAGCCCCCTGTAAGATCATGAATCGAGCTTGAGAAACTGCATCCTCTATGGACTGATACTTTCCTCCATCACTAAAACTATCGGGAGTCACATTCAAAATACCCATGACAGAGGTTTTCAAAGACCAATCCCATAAGCAATTCCCAACTGGTAACACCCTTTTCATCCCATCTTTTCCAATCAACGATTGACCACCAAGTTTTTCCCAGGATTCAAAAATTCCCCCAGGATGTATTGATAAGGAATGCCAACATGCGTCAACATCACTGTCCACTTCTGATCCTAATAAATCCACCAGCGGAGCCATCACAAATGGTCTCTCCCATATTCTTTCATGGGGAACAATCAGACAATCAGAACTTATTCTGTATCTGCCATATAGCAATATATCCAAGTCTATTGGTCTTGGTCCATATCTTATTCCATCAGTACGCCCCATATCCTTCTCAAGTTTTTTAAGCACTCCCAATAGCTCGTGGGGACCAAGCATTGTGAGACCTCTAATCGCAGAGTTGAGAAATCGAGGTTGATCAGTGACATAAGCAGGCTCAGTTTCATACAGACAGCCATGCCTCGTGATATTAATTACTGATCTCCTCATCAATTGTAGAGCTTCATTAAAATTGT
>PHNY01156268.1:43084-56922 GCA_003724115.2 Anethum foeniculum
TCAGATTGTAGACAGTTGAAGGATGAGATTGAGACTCTCATCAGACAGGGCAAGCTGACAGAATGAGTGGTGAAAGAGGTGAGGAAACACAAGGCAGACTACCACAACGTACCTCCACCACCCTCACAGGGGGATAAAGGTGAAGAAAAGGAAAGGACCACCCGGGCCAACAGTGTTCATACCATAATTAGGGGCTCTCATCTCGGAGGAAATAGCAGGAAGGCCATGGACAGGTACGCGAGAGAGGCCAGAGAAAAGCCCTTAACCAATGTGCACCATTTGAGCCAACGTCCCCCAGTGCTCTTTGATAGGGAGCAAGAAGATATCATGTTTAGAGAGGAAGACGCTAAATGGGTGCACCATCCCCATGTAGACGCTCTGGTAGTGAAAATTAGGGTTGGGCCTACCAATGTTCATAGGGTGCTGGTTGATAATGGGAGCGCTGTTAATGTGTTAACCTATGGTGCATACCAGAGAATGGGCTTCCTAGACAAGGAAATGTCTCCCTCTGACGGGCAAATTTATGGTTTTACTGGAGCCTCGGTTGGGGTGAAAGGGGTAATCCAACTCCCAGTCAGTTTGGGCGAAGGCCCGAACGTGGCAACTCAGATGGCAACTTTCATTGTGGTAGACCAGCCTTGTGCCTATAATGTGATTATTGGACGGCCAATTTTGAAGGCCATGAAGGTGGTCACCTCCATCTATCACCTAACCATGAAATTTCCAACCCTCACTGGTGTTGGACATGTAAAGGGAAGCCAATATGATTCCAGAGTTTGTTATAATCAAGCCCTAAAGGTGGCCGAAAAATGGAACACACCTTGTTTGACAGATGAAATGAAGACGGGGGAGGATGACATCCTCATGACAGAGGCCGAGGAAAGAAAAAGGAGACGCCCAGAGGAGAAAAAATTGGCTATCTGCAATATGATTTCAATTGAGGAATTACCAAAAGATTACTTTAAAGGCATGGGAGTGCAGGTGGAGCCACGCCCTGGAATACTCATGATGGAACCATCACAACCTATCATGGTATTACAAGAGGGAATTGTGGAGGAGGCAAGTGATGAAGATGAGAGCCCATACCAAGCAAGGGCAAGAATGAGTAAAGGAAACTGGGTTAAAAAGCAATAGGTGTGGACATAAACGATAAACGGAGTCACAAGAAGGGTAGAAATTTCCACCGAAGATCTGATAGATGATAGGAGTCAACAAGTCACAGAGGTTGGGGAGACAGACACGAGTTATGAGGCGAAGAAGGTAACAGGACTAGAGGAATTTCAAACTGATCTGGACCCAAGAATGCCACCAATGGTAGAAAGAGCTGGGGCTGCAGAAGACACTATCTCCATCTTGGCAGACCCAAATGATCCTTCAAAGGTATTAAAAATCGGTTCTAGCCTGACCAGTGAGCTGAGGGAGAAGCTGACATGATTTTTGAGGGCTAATCTCGATGTTTTTGCTTGGGCTCACTCTGATATGATAGGAATTGACCCAGAGGTTATGTGTCATCGTCTTAATATTAATCCCAAAAGGAAAGGGGTCAGACAAAAGAGAAGGCCCATAAGTGGGGAGAGGGCAGAAGCTCTAAAGGAGGAAGTGGATAGGCTCATGGGGGCTGGGCTTGTCAAGGAATCCTTTTACCCCAAATGGTTGGCCAATCCGGTGTTAGTAAAATAGCCGAATGGAAAATTGAGGACCTGTGTGGAATTCACGGATCTTAATAAAGCATGCCCAAAGGATAGTGTCCCATTGCCTCGTATTGACCAGTTAGTGGACGCCACAGCTGGTCATGCTCTTCTCAGTTTCATGGACTCTTATTCTGGGTACAATCAAATTCCAATGTATGGGCCAGATCAGGAGCATACCTCCTTCATAACGGATCGGGGCCTCTATTGTTACATTGGGATGCCTTTTGGACTCCTAAATGCAGGGGCTACCTACCAAAGGTTGGTAAATCGGATGTTTAAGGACCAGCTTCGAAAAACTATGGAGGCGTATGTGGATGATATGCTAGTAAAGTCCAGACGAACAGAAGATCATATGAGCCACTAGTCAGAAATGTTCAAAATCCTAAGGAGATATAGGATGAAGTTGAATCCTCGGAAATGTGTGTTTGGAGTTGAATCTGGGAAGTTCTTGGGATTTATTGTCAACCACAGAGGTATTGAGGCCAATCCCGCAAAAATAAAGGCTTTGATAGAAATGAAGGCGCCTCGAAAAGTGAAGGATGTGCAGAGCCTGACTGGACGGATAGCCGCTCTCAATCGTTTTGTCTCTAAGTCCTCTGACAAGTGTCAGGATTTTTTCAAGGCTATCAAGAAAGTGGGAAAGAATTTTGAGTGGACCAAAGACTGTGAAGAGGCCTTTCAAAACATAAAAAAGCACCTCAGCAGCCCGCCAATGTTGTCTAATCCGAAAGAGGGAGAAACTTTAATCCTATATCTTGCTGTATCAGATTNNNAAGGAGGGGGTCCCACTCCCAGTCTATTATATCAGTAAACGGCTGGCCGATGTAAAAACCCGCTACACCAGCTTGGAGAAGCTAGTATAGGCCTTAATCTTGGCATCGCGAAAGTTGAGACCTTACTTCCAGGCTAATAAGGTTGAGGTACGAACTTCGTATCCTCTTAGGCAAGTGATGCATAAGCCAGAGGCTTCAGGTAGAATGTTGAAATGGGCCGTGGAGTTGGGCCAGTTTGATATTGAGTATAAGCCACGGGCAGCAATCAGGGGGCAGGTATTGGCGGATTTCATTTTAGAATTTCCGTCCCATCAGGAGGAAGACCCCGAAGCTATAATTTTGGCAAATAAAGAAGCCCATCATAGCAAGCAGAATTGTGCTCCCTGGTGGAGTTTGTATGTAGATGGGGCAGCCAATGGTGAAGGGTCTGGCGCAGGCATGGAACTAATCAGCCCAGAGGGGCATAAATTACGGAGTGCCACCCATTTGGCCTTTCATGCCACAAACAATGATGCAGAATATGAAGCCCTAATTAATGGACTTAAATTGGCCCTGGAGATGAAGGTAGAGAACCTGAATGTATTTAGTGATTCTATGATCGTTGTTTATCAGATCAACGGAGGATATCAAACCAAGAGGCCAAGAACTGAGCTCTACCTGAAGTGTGCTCAAAGAATAATTGGATTGTTTAATGAGGTGAAGATAGAGCTCATTCCTCGTGGTCATAATGAAGGTGCCGATGAACTGGCCAAATTGGGCTCGCGCTGCGAGGCCACTCTACTTGGGATTGTGCCCTTAATAGTTCAGAGGAGGCTTAGCGTGCCTGAGCAGGAGTTGGGGACCATTGAGGAGCATGGGGAGACATGGATGACGCCTATCTATAATTACATAAAAGATGGAACATTGCCTGAAGAGAAGAATGAGGCTAGACTGCTGAGGTACAAGGCTGCTAGGTATGTGATATATGATGGAGCTCTGTACAGGAGAGGATTCAATATGCCCCTGCTCAAGTGTATCGAGGGAGATGAATGCAATTACATCTTGAGGGAGGTTCATGAAGGAATCTGTGGAAACCACTCGGGGGGTAGTTCACTGGCGCAGAAGATTCTTCGTCAGGGTTATTATTGACCAACCCTAAAAAAGGATGCCTTTGAGCTTTCTAGAGCCTGCGATAAGTGTCAAAGGTATGCCTTTGGACTTGCACGACGCGAGCAGGTCGGCCCGCTTCTCCTTATCACGTAAAAATGAGAGCTGACATTTTGATATGATAGGATCAGGTCGCATCGCATGGATATTTCATGCGAGCTGGACTCACGAGCTCGCGTCGCATGGATGTTTGATGCGAGCTGGGTCTAGCTCTTGGACGTATGTTCATCTTTTGTTATGATAAAGCTTGTGGCTGAATGCGAGGTGAGTTCATGGAGGCTCGCTTTGTGGATGACTTATTTGAAAATGGAGCGTGTTCTCATCAGCGTGATTATGCGAGCCGAGGAGGCCAGGCCGGCTCACATTATCTGAACATTTTTTGGTAAGATATAATTGGTAACTCATAGATGACTGAGTTATTAGTACATTTCGGGGCTGACACGGAATATCCTTATAATCATGGGAAGAAATGTGATGATATCGCGAGATTATGGGAAAAAGTGTGGAGTCGGTTGAGATTTATGTGATTGATTGGCTGAATGCCTGAATTTTAGGAATGGGCTTGGGCTGAAGCCCTAGCCCTAATTGTGTGACTTGTTCCCCAAGAACTACATGAGGCTTGATCCCTATAAATGGGGTACATAGACACCTTGTATGATTATTTGAATTGTCACTCGATAAAGGGTAAGAAAAAGAACAAATTCTCAAATCAATTTCTTGAGGAGTCATCATACAAACTCAGCTACCACCATAGAACAACTTTTCTCCGCCATTAAACACCACCCTAGATCTCTATTCCGGAAAACAAACCTCCAAACACTGTTATACGAAATTCTCCCCGTAACAGTGGGTATATAAAATTTTATAATTATTTGGGTTATATATGGGCTAAGTTTTGGTCGGATCTGTATTATATCTTATTTATTATGTTATTTTGTACAAAAATTTTATAGTAAATTTTGTATATATGTCACGAATCTTTATGACACAAAAAATATGCTTTCGTTTCTTTGCGCTTTTTAAAATGTATGTAGTCACAAATCTTATTTCTAAAGGCCGATATACTAGATTAATTACAAATGAAGTTGACCGTTGTATGATTACCAAAATTTCATAATTATTTATAGAATAAACTAGAATCTTAAAATAGCCTCGGTAAAATATCAAAATTTTTACTAAATCAGTGATGAATTAACAAAATATCAAATTTATAACCGAATTAGTCTCGGTAAAATATTAAAATCATTACTACTAAATCAGGGTTATAAATTTATAATAACTAATAAGCTCTTAAAAAATTGAATATTACATATGAATATTTTGCATAAATCAGGGTTGATAACTTAATATGCATATTTGCTATTTGCAATCTTATGCGTACTCTTCATTTTACCTTCGAGTACCCGTGTCGGATACTCGATACTCGAATTTGGACAATTATTTTAGGCTAAAAACATGCATATCTTTCAAAATCTTTTCGTGTCCGATTCTTAGACACGTATCCATGTCGGACATTTCTAGCGAGTCTGAGTAACGTATCATATTTGCCATGGTACTGTAAGTTGTCCTGCCCCATCTGCAGACCATACTGCGGTACACTTTACAAATAAAAAGTAAAACCAAGATATTACCCCCGAATTGCACACTATCTTCTTCAACTGGTCTGAAAAACGAACTGCTGCTCATGTTTACAACTTTTTGTATTCATTATACCGGATTAAATACTTGTCAAACCAATCATACAAACAAAATGCTAATAGTAGGAATGATTAAAATTAGCTAGTTTTAACATTACATAATCAAAATGAACTAGAGTTAAACAAGTACAATACATTTGTCTTCAAATATTGTTCAAGAAAATCAGTGAAAATAGCTAGAGTTACATAAGCACAATTGATTGTCCTGAAATACAAATTCCACCAAATTGTTCTCTCAAGTAAACACGGGTATACTCCGTACTCTTTTGGGAACGTTTAGAAGGATTTCTTTTGTATCCCCATGCTTTGGATCCACATTTTCCTTTTCATCTTGCTCCCTCTGTCCTGAAATCTACCAGATACACGCAAGACAAAATTAGCAAAGGCCAACCACAATTTTTTTAATTGTACTAGTATACATAAAACAATACTACCTCCGTCCCACTAATTTCTTTACGGCTTTTTTCTCATGCTCGGCACGCATTTTAAGGCTATTATAAAGTATAGTTCCATAATTTATTTTTAAAATTTTCTTTTTCTGAATAAAAATTCAAACATTATATTTTTATTTAGAAGAAAAAAAATTAAAAAAATTTAAGGACTATACCTTATAGGAGCATTAAGATGCGTGTCGAGCCCCCGTCCCCCAATGTAAAGAATTGGGTGGGACGGAGGGAGTATCAGGTTGCTTAAGTTAGAAAAACACCAAATTTTAGGGCTGCAAATGAACAGAGTCGTTCATGAACAAAACTCGGACTCGGCTCGTTTAAGTCAACTCGGTTCGACTCGTTTTCTTAAACAAGCCGATCTTGAACATGAAAATGAGCTCGGATGAGTAAACGAGCCGAGCCGAGCTTTTTGTGTGTTCGGCTCGGACTCGGCTCGTTTAGCTCGGACTCGGCTCGAGCTCGGCTAACTCGGCTCGGCTCGGATAAAGTGTATATATATTAAAAATAATAAATATTTACTAATCACTTGTATAAAGATTTCAAATTTTTTTTCACTAATTTAAGACATATACTTTACATATTTTACTTATTANCAGTAAAGTAGATTAGAGTTTTGGAGTTATCCAGGAAATTTATTCGAACTCGGCTCGAGTTCGGCTCAGCTCGGTTGTTCGTGAACAAACTCGGGTTCGGCTCGGGTTCGGCTCGCTTATTAACGAGTCGATCTTGAACATCACTTTCGGCTCGGTTATTAAACTCGGCTCGGTTCGGCTCGGTTTTAAAAATAATTAAGCTCGGCTCTGTTCGGACAGAACTCGGCTCGGCTCTGTTCGTTTGCAACTCTACCAAATTTTGTAATTCTTTGATGCAGGACAGGGGTAAGGGGAGGGTTAAAACAGGGATAAGGCCTATATCCGCAGAGAATCAGCAAGAAACACACAATAATCCGCAGATTAATTCATAATTCAACTCTATTCAGTAATAAAAGATTACAAGAGTTTATATAGACAATTAATTACTAAGGAGGTAAGTAATTTCCTAAATCAAATCCTTATAAATATACTAATTGAAGGAAACAAATCCTTCTATTATTTTAATAGAATAATCTAGAATCTTCCTAATAAATATACTTAATATAATTACAACTACCCAATCAATTATAATTACTTCTAAATCTAATTAATAATGTAAAATATATGAAATCAATTTAATTATTCCTTGTTCCGCATCATTCTCCTCTCCTTTAATGAAAACTCGACCACGAGTTTTATAGTGAAAAAGAATCCACATACGTGTTGATCAGGAACCTTTGAAAGCCATTCAAAAGTATCATTTACATGTTTGCCTTCGCAAAACCAACGAGGAATAATAAAGTCAATGTGAGTTGTCCGAAAACTCTCTTTGACATCTTCGAGGAGTGAGTTATCATTGATATCCTTGTTTACAATCTTCACATCATGAACATGAATCTCGTGTATTGGAACATCAATTTGATGACGAACAATTTCTTCATCATTAACTTGTACATCTTGCACATTTGAATCATCGCCAAAAGTGTTCTCGTCTATAATAATACTTAAAGTTGTTACATTTAATTGCTCCACAATACAAGATTTTATAGGCTTTGTCAACTTGACACATAATTCTTCAAAGAGTTTCGTTTGATTCCTCAAAGATTCTTTATACTCGTCATACAATTGTTCACGTTGGATCCTTAGTTCTTCATACCTATCCACGGCCTCCCAATAGTCAGAATCACGTGGACATGATGGTTCAAGGATGCCTTCAATTCCGCAAAGTAATCCATCAAGTTGTGAAACTTGAACTTGTAGTACTTTCGGATCTATATAAGACATGGTTTTCAGATTTTGACAAATTTTTGGGGCTGTTTTGAATAATTATAGGGTTTTGAAAGCCCTTAAACTATTCTAGAAAGTGGGTACAGTGGCTAACAACGGTTGTTTGTGGCTTTTCACGGCTGCTAGTGGCCGATGGAGGCTGCTGGCGGTCGTTGGTGGCTGCCGGCAACTGCTGGTGGCTGGTTGTTGGCTGCTTGGGGTTTTTTTTGTAAGGAAGGTGTTTGATAAAGGTTTAGGTGAAGGAATGGTGGCTCTTGATACCACTTGATGCAGGATAGGGGTAAGGGGAGGGTTAAAACAGGGATAAGGCCTATCTACGCAGAGAATCAGCAAGAAACACACAATAATTCGCAGATTAATTCATAATTCAACTCTATTCAATAATAAAAGATTACAAAAGTTTATATAGATAATTAATTATAAGGAGGCAACTAATTTCCTAAATCAAATCTTTATAAATATACTAATCGAAGGAAACAAATCCTTCTATTATTTTAATAGAATAATCTTGAATCTTCCTAATAAATATACTTAATATAACTATAACTACCCAATCAATTATAATTACTTCTAAATCTAATTAATAATGTAAAATATATGCAAATCAATTTAATTATTACTTGTTCCGCATCATTCTTTCTTTAAACAATGCCTTCACAGGCTTAAAATTGCATGCATAATTTAACAAATCTATCTTGTACTTCAGAGCAATCAACTGAACTTCATGGGTTTCAAATAAAGCATCTTTTTGTCTCTCTTTTTTTTTTCTGACGATTGTACTCACCCGCACAGTCACACACAAAGGACATACAGGCATACAGCTAGTCCAAGAGACTAAATTTGTAAAAAGGAACATAGAGGACAACAATGTTTACTACAAAGTTTTAGGATTTGTATTTACAGGGAAACAAGTTTCTGCTAACCTTTGTATGACAAGATCCTCCATTTCTCTTGAACGTTTTCATTATAATTCCAAGAGAAATAAGTAGTTAACTGAGTCAAGGCCTCCTCTTCTAAATTACCAGCATAAAAGGGGAATCTTGCATCCTCAACTGTAGGATATATGGTTTTTCTCACCAGCTTTCCGTCTCGATCAAACGCAAATAACATAGAATAATCCATACACTCATCTTTAAAACAAAGATAAGAACCAAATTCAGCAGGTAACATCTTGGTTTCAAGTGACACCAACCAAGGTAAATCTCCAATGTGTAAACTGGCCATAGGTTCTGTTTTCCGCCTTCGGGGTAGACTTCGCATGTATTCAGCTATATATACACTGTCTGAACTCTCCACGACGTGTATCACTTCAAACTCATTATCAGTACCCTTCATCTGGAGATACTTATCTCTTAACATCTGCAGGAACTCAATGTCCCCCCAATCGTCATTTGCCCTTTCATAATACATCATGACTTGCTTCCCAGAAAGTTGAGAAAAACGAACCTGTGAGGTCAGATTGAGAAGTTAATGATCACAGAAAATTAGAAGTGCTAAAAATCCATTTTCTAATATGAGGCTTGTCAAGGTTTCTGTCCTAATTATGGAAAGATAACTGACTGAAGTTTTAAATATGCATGAGAACGGTCACAAGAACTCACCTGGGACCCATCTTTCCTTCTAAAGACAGTATTTTGATCCCATAGCATCCCCAGCTGCAGTTCCTTCACTTTGTCCGTCTCTAGTTTTGCTGCTTCCATACGAGTGAATGGGAATGCTTCAATACCGTATGTGAAGAAGATATCACTGCCAAATGGTTCAATAAATTTTCCGCGAGGCCCAAAAATTACTATCTCAAGCGGATTACTTTCATCAATTAAATAAAAGTATTCGAAAATTCGCCTCAACTTTTTATGACTGGGATCGTTAAACGGGAGTGCCAACCAAGGCATAGTTTGAAACCTTGCCCAAAATATGTTCTCGTCTGTATCGAAGAAGGTGTTTGCTTCTGAATCAAAGAAGGTGTCCGCTGAGCCGCTTTGGTAAATAAACACAACCTCAAAGTTATTTTTGACTTTTGCAAACCTTTGATAAGCTTTCCTAAGTTCTTCAATGACTTGAACACACACACAACCTTCCTTATAAAAAAATAGGACCACCACCTTATCTTCAAGAATGTGAATAGGTACCTGTCAAGTAGGCAGCAGCATACTGGAGATCAACTGACAATGTAAAGTCATAATTACCTCTGTTTGTACGTCCAAAAAGGAAACGAAATTGTAACTAGACATCGAGGGCTTCTAATAGTAGTTAAAAATGATCTGGAAAATATAATAAACTTACAACAGTTATTTGGTAACAACATGTTAACTGAAATACCCATTTTAGATCAAACAATTCAACTAATTTCATAATTACTATTTTATGCAATCAATCACACAAATCATACCTCCTCTCCATCACTTGAAATGAGATAATCACGTTGAGGGGAGGCCAGGAGAGCCTTCAAGGACGGCTGCTTAGCAATTGCTTCGTCTTCTTCTTTCAAAAATTTTATCCTTTCATCGCTAAAAGGATAGCCCAAGGCTCCATATATATCAAAAACATACCAATCTGTTTGCAAAACCTTGCCAGTTGGATCAATGATAAACATGGCAGGTAATATGTCTTCAACACCAAAGCTTCTTTGCAGAAACTTCCTGGATGCTATATCAGAACTTGGGATAGAGAGCCATGGCATGCGAGAAAAAAAATCTTCAGAAGACTTCAGTGAGTGTCCATCTCCATTCAAGCTAGGATCAACACCAACAGGAACAGAAACGACTTCAAAATTATTGTTTAGTTTACAATCACTGTATACGTCCAACAACCACCGGGTGCAGTTATACAAGCGATAGCCACAACCATCTATGGGCACAAAAAATATTACAATAACCTTTCCTTCCAACTGCTTAGCTTTAACCTACAAAAAAAAAATGTCTTCCATTTTTCTTACAACTACTAGAAATGATGCAAATATTTTGGAAGAAATAACAATGGAGATTCAATAATAACTTTTTTAACATAGGCAAACCAAATAGAGTCCTCATCTATTTTAAGAAACTACAAGTACCTAAAACTTTATAGATATTACTGTACAGCTTCTTCAAAACCCTTTGCCGACCTTCGGTGGCAGTGTTAGAGTTTATTTCTCTAGATACATATATACAAGGGTTTTCAGCATGTCACGACTCATGTTACGAAGTTCAGTCGATAGGTATACCTGTTCACTGTTATTTTTGACTAGGTAATCCCGATTTTTGGTGAAGAGAAGGTCTGGCAAACTAATAATATCTCCCTTTTTATAGCTCGGCTTCAGTATCTCCTTGTTAGCAGTATTGAATCCTTCCTCCATTTTGTAGTTACTTTTTGAACAGACTGTGAGCCAACGTTTCAGTTTAGCAGATTCTAAGAATGTAAAGAAAAGGACAAAAGGGAAGGCCAAATATTTAATTAGTGAAATCTGTAAAATGAATTCCATAAATAAAAAGTGCAAGAAGGTAGGTTAATTATGCATGTAATGTATTACCTGTTGGATGAGAAATCTGAGTAGAAGATATAAGTTTTGTGCTTGATAATTTATAACAAGATAATCTTGCAGCAGCAGGATGATTGTAGTAATAACAATCACAGGGTTGCAAGGGATTAACGGTGATAAACTCCTTTCCACCCAAACCCCCCATCTTCAACACAATTGCCATCAAATACAATTCCAAAACAGAAGAGATGCCTAGGTCTTATTTTAGACTACATACACGTACACAGTGAACCATATTTAATCATTATATATGTATTTTAAGGGTCAGATTGCGGATTTCTTTTTTAACGTGTCCGTAATAATTTTTAAATTATTTATACGTTTACTTTAATGTTATATAATATTTTATAAAAATAATTATCAATTTTTTAAAATTAATTATTAAACAGAGCGACTGGACGGGATAGGGAATAAGTTTTGCCACGTGAAGAGGGGATGAGGATAAATATAAATTCCTGCGGGAAACGGCACAAGGACGGAGCAAATTTTTTTATGTTGGACGGGGACGGGAACGACGATCTCCGCCCTGAACCTGCCCCATTGAGAATCCTAGGAGTCGTGGAGTTTTATTCTCGTCCATCATCCCTAATTCAAACCAAATTCTCGAATATGATACCATTTTCAAATAAAAATATTTTATTTCCCAATTTTCACCCAGAACGAGAAATGGGATCCAGTGAAAAGTTTGGGATTCTTATATTGTTTTTAAAAAAACAAAAAACTTATATATGTGTAATATATCATGGCATGTAATACATGTTTTAAATTTAATATCATATTTTAAATACTAAGTCATATTAATATTTACTTATAATAAAAATAAAAGATAAAATTAAAATTATTAAAATTAAATAATGTTGTACTCTATAATATTCAGCTAATAATAATAATAATAATAATAATAATAATAATAATAATAATAATAATAAAATAATAATAATAATAATAATTTATTTTAAGCTATTTATACTTAGAGAATCATTAGAAAAAGAAAATTGGTTTGAGAGTTGTATTTGGGATTTGGGCCTTTATATATAAACCTCTTATCATATTAAACACAAACCATTTTGGTTGAGACTTCTCGGGCATTATGTATAGGTTTTGTTCATTCCAGACACATATATGATATTTGATTAAAAATTATTCCTTCAAACCAATATATTAAATTATCAAGGAAACTAGTTGGCAACGCAAACAGTCAGATACTGCACTTTAGATTATCTCACTACACCATAGATGACTTATCGCAACCCCCTTCTTGTTGAATGTTACCTAATATGTTATCTTAGATATGCTACTTATAGCCTAATTTAACATTGTATTTTTTCTATTACCTTAGACAAAAATCTGAAGTTGCATTAGGTAGAAAGTGTTAAAGCTTGGATCATAAATGTATAAGTGTTACATTAGAGTATTGAAAGATAAATATAATTTTTTTTAAAGATTAAATATGAATTTTACAAGAATTTAAGGTAATATACAAATTTAATAAATGAGATACACATTGATATACAAATTTTTTACATAAAAAATTTAAAATAGAAATTTAAAAAATTTAATAAACAATTTTTACAAGTAATAAAAAATAAACATAGTAAAATATCCCCTCTTTTTAAAATGAGCATTGATATATAAGTTTTAAAAATAGAAAATGTTGAAGATGTAATATACGAATATATAATAAATAATAAAGTAAAAATAAGTTATTATTTTATTGTAAAATAATTACTTTAATTTTATTTATCACAATTAATAAAATATAAATAAATGTACGTATCGGACTTTGGACTGGGGGAAGTTTTGGGCTCGAGCGGGAAAATTTTGGGCTAAAACCGCCCAAAATTTCAGACAACTTTAAAATTTTCAAACAACTTCTATCCTTTCACTCACTCACTTTCTCTCATTTTCTCACTATTCTCGCTACTCTCTCTCTCTCCGACTAATCCCTCTCATTACCCTCTCTCCGATTAATCTCTCTCCGACTTATCCTTCTCATTACCCTCTCCCCGGTTAATCTCTCTAACTTTCTTTCTCTCTCTCCCCTCTACTGAAATCTCTGGTACGTAAATTAAGGCTAATTCGAATTGAAATTAGAGTGGAGACTTTGGTTCTTCGAAATTAGGTTTCGGTTCAATTAATTTTGTTTATATTTATCTTCTTCAATTGATTTTGTTTATCTAATCTCCCCCTCTCTCTCTTCATTTCAGGTGTTCTTCAAATTAGGGCTTAGTCGATTTAAGTTATATTCTGATTAAAAAATTAGGGCTGATTTTGTGTATATTTTTACATTTGTTTTCTGTATTTTCTATGAGCTTCGATTCATTTAGTTTTATATTTTTCATATTTTTTTGTTTTCAATTAAATTTTTTTTTTAAATTTTGGTTTGAGATTGCTTACTCTGTTTCACTACTCTGCCCTTGGTAAATGTTAATTTTGGTTTCTTATTCTGTTTTGTGTTTAACTATTCAGTATTGATAATGTTCTAATTTATTTTATTTTGTGTGTCGTGGGCACGAGAAAGAAAGCGTGTGTGTAAGAATGTCCGTGTTTTTCCTTTTTCATGAGGAAATGTGTGTGTACTGGAATTGCGACGATAATAAGTATGAAAATATGGTGTACTAAATTTTTAGGCAGGATGGACATGTGTTAAGTGTTCTTGCTGGTATACATGCCATGTTATGTTGAATTTTCTTGCTGTTATACATG
>PHNY01156278.1:5232-21682 GCA_003724115.2 Anethum foeniculum
TGTATATATTGTTTAATATCATTCTAGTTTTTTTTATCAAAACAAATATTCGATTTATTGATTAATATATAATTATAAAAAATTAAAATAATATTTATATTATTTCGATTTATGTGCCGATTAATCAGTCAGATTAATCTTCGACTTGCCGATTAATCTCTCGAAGGTACCCTCGCCGCCCTGGAACGCCTAGCGATTTCTGGAACATTGATTATATATCATCTAAAAAGCGATGTTAAAACTAGTCACTATATATGTCCCTCTTCCCTACGTCGTCATTTTGCCAAGGTATATAACATATTTTGCCGAAATAAAAGTCCAATTTTATACTAGTGACCTCCACATAGACAAATTCTTTTTACAGAAAAATACCGCAACACTGATTATACATCATCTAAAAAGCGACGTTAAAACTAGTCACTATATATGTCCCTCTTCCCTAGGTCGTCATTTTACCAAGGTATATAACATATTTTGCCGAAATAAAAGTTCAATTTTACTAGTGACCTCCACATAGACAAATTCTTTTTACAGAAAAATACTGCTCCTTGGAATACATAATAGAGGTTTAACATATGGGCGTGTTTGGCGTTTCTTATAGGTGAACTTATTTACTTATAAGTCCGTAATAACTTATCGATGAGTGTTTATCAACCCAACTTAAAAGTTGAATTTACAGCTTATAAGCTGATAAGTTGAATGTTGGTAACGACGTACTTTTTCTGAACTTATTTTAATTTTTTGCTTTTTTATTAACCTTAATTTTAAAATATATGTTTTCAAATGTTAATATAACTTAAATTCACGAACTAAAATAATTATATTTAAAAATTATTTATTTTATTTCATTTAAATAAAAAGAAAAATCTGAAATATACCAAACACTTATATAACTTATAAGCATTTATCAACTTACCACTCTTATGAGTCACTTATTCATTCTAAGTCATAAGTTATATATTTTAAG
The DNA here is from genome assembly GCA_003724115.2 of Anethum foeniculum. NCBI lineage: Eukaryota > Viridiplantae > Streptophyta > Magnoliopsida > Apiales > Apiaceae > Anethum > Anethum foeniculum. Next base: position 6,200 of record PHNY01156278.1, read on the forward strand.
ATTTCCCAAACGGGCACATAATAATAAATAGACTAGTTAATGCAGATATATTAAATTAAAAATTATTAATATTTCCTCTATCTCATTTTAACTATGTTTTATTTTTGACACGTGTATTGATGTGAAAAAAATACTAGTTATACTTGATAAAAATTTTAATTTTTATATTATATTAAATCTTAAATTTTGAACTTCAATTTGAAATATTATATATTAAAAACAACAAAGATGTCTAGGTATGATTTTTTTAATTTTTAGGTGACAAAAAGTCAAAAGCAGTTATAATGGGACAGAGGGAGTATATAATAAGAATAATTTATTAATTTATATGGATTAAAATTATTTAATAAACTCTTAAGTTGCTCTATTAATATAGGGAATTTGTCAAAAATGCTCTTCAACTTTTCGTTTTCAAAATACATAAAAGTTGCATATGAAATTGCACCGCAAATTTAAAGCAGTTGTTTGCAACAGTTAATTTGAGAATGCATATAAGATTATAAAATTGCACCATTATTTTGAAAAAGAAATTTGTAATATAAATATTTTAAGAAAAGCCCTTAAATATTTGCACAAAGAAAAATGTACTGAAATATATACAGGATAAGCAAGTAAAGTACTGTGATTTAGAATATCTCCAAAAGCCTCCTTTATCTCTGAATATAATATTTTACAGATTTAGGTTCATCTCAACTATGCTTCCTATATCACTTTTTATTAATTTTTTTTACTTTTAAATATAACTTGAAGACAAAAGATAGCGGATAAAAAAAGTAAGAGTCTTGATAAATCTATACTTCTATACTACATTATAATAGACGAAACATTGAAAGCTTCATAGTCGGTCGGTCGGTCGGTTGGTCGGTCAGTACGGTACTTGCTGAAATTACTTAATTACCATTATTTAATAATTTTTACTTAATTGCCCTTATTAATAACTTCTATTATAATCATAATTAATATATAAACTAATTACCTTTTTCAATTAAAACACATTATCTTTTTTATTTTCCCAATTAAAACGGGGAGGTGGAGCCACAGAAAGTTACCTTAATCATATTTATTTTAAAATAATATTTATCAAAATTAATATATAAATCAATTACTTTTTCCAATTACAACAAGTTACCTTTTTTTTTCAACTAAAACACGTCCTTTTCCAAAAATATCATAATATTTAATAAAATAAATCTATACTATATAATATAGACGAAAAATACGTTAATCAATTACCTTTTCAACTAAAATAACAATTACCTTTTTTAACTAAAACATATTACATTTTCTATTTTTTCAGCTAAAACATGTTTATTTCCAAAAATATCACGGGCAACTAAAACATCTCCTTTTTCAAAAATATTACGGGTAATTAAAATATCTTTTTTCCCAAATATATCAAGGACAATTAAAATATTCATCTTTTCCGAAAATATCGACAACTAACTAATTAGCTTTTTTAAATATAAGGTGCAACTAAAAATCTCTCTTTTCAAAAAAAAAACTTGGAAAACTAAAATATCTCTCTTTTGCAAAAAAATCTATACTAATATATAATAGACGAAACATTGAAAGTTTTGGTTCAACGATTTTTGCTTTTCGGTTTTTTATTAATAATAATAATAATAATAATAATAATAATAATAATAATAATAATAATAATAATAATAATAATAATAATAACAACTAATCAATTATATTTTTTTAACTAAAATACCAATTACATTTTTCAACTAAAACATGTTAGTTTTTCTAATTTTTTTAGCTAAAACATCTCCTTTTCCAAAAATATCGGGTAACTATAATATTTTTTTCCTAAAAATATCACGGACAACTAAATATTATCTTTTCCGAAAATGTCACGGACAATTCTATTTAATAAAGTAGAATATTAATAATATAATTATTAATAACTAACAAATTAGCATTTTCTATATGACGGACAACTAAAATGTCACTCTTTTCAAAAAATATCACAGACAACTAAAATATATTTCTTTTCCAAAAATATCGCCGGCAAGTCTATTTAATAAAGTAGAATAATAATAATAATAATAATAATAATAATAATAATAATAATAATAATAATAATATAATCATTAATAACCAACCAATTATCCTTTTCATCTAAAAATATGACTTTTTTTATTTTTTTCCGCCCAACCACCTTCTTTTCCAAAAATAACATGAGTAATCATATTTAATAAAATAAAATAATATTATTATAATAATAAATAATATTAAAAATTATAATTCAAGTTAAATTAAAGGTATTATAATAGACGAAACATTAAAAGTTTCGTAGTTGGTCAGTCGGTCGGTTAGTACGGTACTTGCTAAAATTACTTAATACACTTAAAAATACCCATTATACTATATTAATAGTAACTAATTAATTATCTTTTTTAACTGATATATGTTAGCATTTTTTTTTATAAATTGAATTTCTTTATTTATAAATACAATAACTTTTCAAAATTAATTCAAACTATTAAAAGCAATCCGTGCATTGCACGGGCGGTCGGTCGGTTGGTCGATCAGTACGGTACTTGCTGAAATTACTTAATTATCCTTACTTAATTATTCATGTTATTTTTACTTAATTGCCCTTACTAATAACTTCTATTTTAATCATAATTAGTATATATAGTAATTACCTTTTTCAATTAAAACATATTACTTTTTTATTTTTTCCAGTTAAAACGGGGAAGTGGAGCCACTACATAATGGGGAGTTACCTTAATCTTATTTATTTTAAAGTTATATTTATCAACATTAGTATATAAATCAATTATTTTTTTCAACTACAACACGTTAGTTTTTTATTTTTTTCAACTAAATAACCTTCCTTGCCTAAAATATCACGGACAATTATATTAAATAAAATATAATAATAATAATAATAATAATAATATAACTATTTATAACTAACTTATTAGTTTTTTTTAATATCAGAGGCAACTAAAATATCACACTTTTCCAAAAATATCACGGACAACTAAAATATCTTTCTTTTCTAAAAGTATCACGGACAAGTTTATTTAATAAAGTTGAATAATAATAATAATATAATTATTAATAACTAATTAATTACCCTTTTTCATCTAAAACATATAACATGTGATCTTTTTTATTTTTTCCTACCAACCACCTTTTTTTCAAAAATAACATGAGCAATCATATTTTAATAAAATAAAATAATAATATTATTATTACAATAAAAAATATGAAATTTTTTTATTTAAGTTAAATTAAAAAAACATACAATATTAAAGAAAAATCCGTGCATCGCACGGGGTTTAAGCTAGTATATTATATAATCAATATACTTATATTAGTAATAGTATCAGATCATCCGTTCTATTTTTCGAATTTTCTCAATTTTTTGAATTAAAAAATATTAAAAATTACAATTACCTAAATTATAGTTTATAAGATAAGTTAGAATCGTATTCTATCTTTTAGGTTAGTAGACGTCAAGTCATATAATTCTAAAGGGAAACAAATTCCTATTTTTTATAAAATTATAGCGAATAAGATAAGTCAGAATCGAATTCTATCTCTTAGATTATTAGACGTCAAGTCATATAATTATATCTTTTAGGTATTTGAAAGCTCAACCAGATATAGAGACTTGTCCACCAAGTCTCTCAGCACCTATATAAAGGAATTCTTCTTTTTAAGAATTACGTTGGACACAGTTCCAAACACATCACCTGAAATTACGTCTTGACTTGATTCTTGGTTCTCCATTAACTATATGTGTTATTATTTGATTGATTTTTATGATTTTGAAATTGTGGATTGATTTTGTGATTCGAATACAGCCTTTTGTCGGGTAAAATTAAGAATATTATGAATCGGTTAATTTTAGAGGTTTGTTTTATTATTCAGGCTATTTAATTGTAAAACACTTTATATGGTATATAATTTAAGTATTTAACCTTTATTATTTTTTATCGAATATAGTCAAAAACATGTTGTACTATCATATTTAATAATAATAATAACAATAATAATAATAATTAATATTTAATAATTTTAAAAATATTATTATAGTGCCGCCGCGAATCGTGGCTTATTGTTCTAGTATTAACTAAGAGTGAGATTTTGACTCAGAATGTTAAGAGCAGCTAAAATTCTTTTCTGAAAAATTTATTTTTCCTCCTCAAATTTCAACTTAAAAAATTAATTTGAATTTATTGAAAATGCTTTTAGTTCTTACGTATAATCTTAATTAAAATATTATGTATACACCATTCACACATATTTATTTATGTCTAAGTATTGGGTTTATGCAGATTTGGATTTGGATGGATAGCTGACCTAAAATCCCAAATCCATCCCCAAAACAAAATACCGCACCCTTGTTGACTAAGTCATACATTTGACTTTGTTTTGTACAATACGTCTGTTATTCTAGCCGGCCGTTTTAATTGATGATTTCGTACTTGTGACGTGACATTAAACATAAAATATGTTAATCATTGGATGATATTAAATTTACATTTGCATAAAACAAATATTAGAGCAAGTCCAATGCAATGCTATAAGTGGTGCCATTTTTGTAATTTGAAACCAAATGCTAAAAACTTCAACTCATAAATGCATACTTGGTTCTAAATTTGAAACTAGGGATGCATTTATGCATCCATGCCACATCATCAAGTAACCATAAATGGTATGCATAGTGGTGAACTTTAAAAAAAATTTAGGAGAGAGGGATAAAAATTATTCAAATTTGGAATTATTTGGATGCAAAATGCAACTAGCATTGGAGTTGAAGTTATATTTTAGCAACAAAAATCACTTTTTGGTGTCAAATTATAGCAATAGCTATAGCTATTTTGCATTTTGTATTGGACTTGCTCTTACAATTTTTTTAAAAATTCTGAAATGTTACCGAATCAACCATGTACTAACTTGCAAGAAAGATTCAAATAGTAGGAGGTCAGATAAAACAACCACAACCACCTTAAAACCAATCTATTTGGGGACAAAAGTACGAATCTAATTCAAACATAGGTGTTAAAGTACAATATTACCCAACCTATGGTCTTGCACAAATAAAAATACAAGGGCTTTTGGGTCATTTCACAAGATATGAAGTGCCCGGGAACCCTCAAAACAACCAGAAATAACCAACTTTTTCACCTGCTTTTCTTGATTTTGTCAGCACAAAAAACCAAATCACAATAGCTGTAAACAATAGAGTAATCTAATCAGCCATGCCCAAGATTATGTTAGATACAACACATACATATCAAAATCTCTATACAACTCTATTCAAAGTTGCATGAAAATATGATTAAGCTTCAATCATGTACATTTATTCTTTACATTTTCATTCTTTGTTACAATATTTCTACTATACCTCAATGTTCTTGCCAATCCAATTCTCAAAATATTGAGACTTTTTACCCATTTGGGCTTCCTCCAGTTTTTTCAACACCAAATTTTACTAACAATCAGCCACCATCTACTTCTTCTCCGGATACGCGAGCAGAGCAGCCTCATGTGCCACCACCTGCATCAAAGTCTTCGTCGAAAAAGGCTGTTGTTAAAGCAGTTGTTGCAACAGCAGTGAGTACTATTGTTATATCTGGATTGTTTTTCTTTATGGTGCAGAGGTACATGCAACGAAAGAAAAATCGCGTTATTGCTAATACTAGTTTTAAGAATGCTAATTCTATTGAGACGCGTAGAGGTGATGAATTTGTGAGAGTTAATGGTAATTTGAAGGGAGTTATTGTTGATGAGGAAGGGTTGGATGTTTTATACTGGAGAAAATTGGAAGGGGAAAATAAGAAGGAAAAGGAAGTGTTTGATAGAAATGAGTTTTTTGATGCAGAAGAGGAGAAAAATGTGATAAGTAGCAGAGTGGAAAAAAACAAGAATGTAAAGCCTGTAATTCAAGAAACTCCTTTGCTTAGAGGCAAGTCTTCCTCTTCTCATATTTGGCCAGCTGAAGTAGAAAAAAGTCAAATCAAAACTGTGGTGAAACAAGAGTCATCAGTTCAGTTAACGTCGCGATCTCCACCACCAACTTCGCATCCTCCCCCTCCTCCTCCACCGCCACCTCCTGCTGTTGTTTCATTATCAGCATTACCACTGCCACCACCTCCACCACTGCCAAAGAAGACTCCGTCTGCACCACCACCTCCACCCCCAAAAACAGGTGGCTTGACTACATCATCTAAGCCACCCCCTCCTGTTCCATCTTCACAGTTGAAAGTTACAGATAATGAAAAAGGTCAGGTGAAATTTAAGCCTCTGCACTGGGATAAGGTGAATCCTAATGTTGAGCATTCAATGGTCTGGGACAAAGTCAAGGGTGGTTCTTTTAGGTACTAATATTTTTATTATCTGAGGTTATATATGAATTTTGTTATCTATACATAATTTTGTTATCTAATTTGTCTAACAGGTTTCTTGCATCTTTTCTTAACTAAATTCAGGGTTGATGGTGATCTTATGGAAGCCCTTTTCGGATCAGTGGCAACTAGCCGAAATTCTCCTAAAAAAGGTAGCAATATGTCAAGTCCAAAAGGGGATAGAACAGGTCCACCCTCTCAAATTTTCATTCTCGACGCCAGAAAGTCTCAAAACATATCGATTATACTCCGATCACTATCTGTTTCGCGTAAAGAAATAGTTGATGCTCTTATTGATGGCCAAGATTTAGACATAGAAATTCTTGAAAAGCTCAACAGAATTGCCCCTACCAAAGAAGAAGAATCAGATATTCTTGCATTTGATGATGATCACACAAGACTTGCTGATGCCGAGTCATTTCTCTACCATGTCCTTAAGGCTGTTCCATCTGCATTTACTCGATTTAATGCGATGTTGTTTAGATCAAATTATGATTCTGAGATTCTCCACCTTAAACAATCTTTACAAACACTTGAATCTGGTTGTAAGGAGCTGAGAACTCGTGGGCTATTACTTAAACTTCTTGAAGCTGTTCTAAAGGCTGGAAATCGAATGAATGCAGGAACTTCAAGAGGGAATGCACAAGCTTTTAACTTAACTTCTCTCAGAAAACTCTCTGATGTCAAGAGCACGGATGGGAAAACTACACTACTTCATTTTGTTGTGGAAGAAGTAGTCCGAGCAGAAGGCAAACGTTGCGTGATCAATAGAAATTCCAGCTTGAACAGCAGAAGCAGAAACAGCCGAAATTCTGATGGCCAAATGGACAATTCCAAGCCAAAAGAGGACAAGGAGAAAAAAGAAAACGAATACATAATGCTTGGCTTGCCAATTGTAGGTGGAATTAGTTCACAATTCTCTGATGTAAAGAAAGCTGCTACTCTTGACTATGATGCATTGCACAAAGCTTGTTCAACTTTATCCGATGATGTTGCAGAAATACGAAAACTTGTGGGTGAATCTGCAATTAGTGGTGGAGGAGAAGGTTTTATTAAAGAGATGAAAATCTTCCTAGATTCTGCTGAAGGAGAATTAAGAATAGTAAAGAAGGAGTTCACAACTGTAATGGAGCTTGTAAAGAGAACAACAGAATATTACCAAGCAGGAGCATCGAAGGACAAAGGGGCACAACCTCTTCAACTGTTTGTTGTAGTTACAGATTTTCTTGCAATGGTTGATCAAGTCTGTATTGACATAACCAGAAATATGCAGAAGAGGAAAACTGCACAGACATCAAATTCAACTGCTTATAAAAATTCTGTGAAGTTCCGTTTATTGCCACCAAACTTCATGTCAGATAAGTCAAAGAGCAGTTCTAGTGATTCAGATGATGATTAAAAGCACATCGTTTGTCTTCGGGTATAAGGAGACGCTGCTGATGCGGGAGCCTTACTTTTACTCAAGTTCTACAGCAGAGAAAGATAAGATTGTACATACTGCAGAGGTGCAAAAAGAGTGCAATATTATTAGGATTTATTACTCAAGTGTTGATTCTTTTTCATTTTATCTGTTTTTGCATATAGGGATGGTCACTTAATGATTCTTACTTTGAAATTTCTCTGAGAAAGATGTTAAAATACACCCAAGTAATCAGTTATCAGCTTTTCTTCTATTGTTTGATTCTATATATATGTATATGTTAGCAATGCTCCATAAAGAATTTGTTTGACTTAGACCCCCATTTCGTTCTCTTGGTTCACTTGAGATTCCAACATTCTCTAGTCATTTTAGCGTACACAATATCCAAATTTTTTATTGTTCGTATCTCATTGTGTACAATAATTTAAATTTCTGTACTTGGCACGTACATCAGACTACAATTTAAAAAACTAATTTTAATAGTTTTTGACATAAATTATTAACTTTTAATAATTTAAAAACTAATTTAACAATTTTTTATGTCAGGTTTTATTTCTGGCTTGTTTTGCTTTTCTTTGCCTAATGTTTATGTATCCGGGGGAGCATTCAGGTATTGAAATTATGAGTATACGTCAGTTGCCTTGCAAGTCCATAATCATTTAAACACGTACCAATTCTGTAAGAATATTATACATATAAGTTAACAAATTTATTTCTTTAGCTAAAAATTCATTAATTATTAAAATATCGTATATATATTTTGAATAAATAGATAAATTTCACTGAATATAATCATAAATTTTACATATTTTTCAATCATGTAAGTTGTGTTTATTTGTTTATTTATTTACGTATTTTGTAATCTTAAATTAACAAAATTGTTTACTCGGCTCCAATCAATACAGAAAAAGAACATTAACATTATCTTTCCCAATTATAAATAACATGTTCTAATTAGACTTCCCCAGGTTTGCTGCATCATCCAGATTTATACTTTAAGATAAAAAGAAAAACAATAAATGAAATTCAGTACGATATGCAAGAAAGAAAAAGGATTTTACTACTATCCATTCTAGGAAGAAATTCCGTAGGATATGCAAGAGAGAAAAAGGCTTTAATTACTATCCAGTTTCGGAAATTACAATGTTTAAGATAGCTATGTTTCAATATTTGCAGAAAAAGAAAGCTCATACCCAATTTACTAAATATCTATGCTAGTACTATTATTGCAATGATGTAATGAAGTGTATAGCTTCAAACATTTCGAAAAGAGGAATTTCTATGATTCTAAAAGGTGAACTTGGAAGTCCGGTGACCCTAGCAGCCCCCTTCCATTATGAAAGACCCGGCCCTTTGACCAAACAATCAGTTGGGCTTGTACAATCAGCAGGTAGTTCATGTTACCTGAAAGTCTTGCTGTAAAGATTGTATGTCATAATGCGATAGATCATCAGTTGAAGCAATTTCCTGCAGACGTGCATTTTTTTTTATGTCAACTGGAGTCTGTCGCGAGGTATTTTCATGCTACTTCACATGTATAGTACATCTTCTTATCTCACAAAGGCTGGAATTTACATATATCAATGACTATGCATGCCATTCAGGTTTATTGACCAATATTGTTCTCAACCGCCTCCTGCACCGTCATATGCAAAGCCACAAAATTAATGACATAATTTGAAGGAAAAAAAGTAGGAAGTGTTTAAAGTAATTGGTTTACCAAAGACAGGTATAGCACATCTTTATAAACATTATATGACATGATCTAATAATTGATATCAGTTACTAAGAAAAAATAAAATCTAGTGTTTCATGTGTACAAAACTACATGAAAAAAAATATATATTAAGTGGCCTTTTTTTTTTCATATTAAGATGCTCAAAACCTTGGCCAAGGTTGGTGTTGCATGCCAAAATTTTCAACTACAAGACACCAACAGGCCAAGTAGTTCAATGGTTTACTGACAGGAACATGGGATGTCTAAAGAAACTCTATTTAATAAGAAACTACTAGGAGTTATAATGAATATACTGTCTGTCTGAATGAATGCAAACAATATTACCAACATTAGGTCCTGACAACAAGGTTCATTCATTAAAAAGAGAGTTTTTTAAGGCACTCGGCATAAAAGTTCCCTGAACTCCATTAGCTACAGCAACCAGATGATTCCTTCAATACCCTGGTGCAAAGAGTTTGGACATCACCATTGCATTTCATAAATCATACCAGTATGGATGCATCATCACCAAACAATTGGCTTTATCCAACTAGTTACAGAATTATATGATATATATAGCTCTGGGTCCTTGGAAAACCAGTATTATAGAAGAAATTATTCATTATTTCATAGATTATCACATGACAGTGCCTGTCAATTCCACTGACTGTTTATATGGCAATGGATTAGTATAAGACAAATGCTTTATGTCACAACACAATTTGAAGCATCTGCACTTGTATAATTGTAAAAACACAAAATGAAAAAAACAAGATAAGTTAATTGCAAAAAGCTTTTAACGTTTCATAGTTATGGGTCCCTATATATTTTAAAGTTTCTTTTAGTCAAGGCATGCATACTACTAATGCGAGAGAGGGGAAGAGGAGAAAAAGGAAAACACTAATAAATTTATCAAGGACTCGTGGCTTCAAGTTGGGTGGCCCTCCTAAGAATTTAGATTTGAGGTTGAGGTTCAGCCTGTGCATCTTTATCTAAATCTCAGCATCTTTCTCCTCTAAAGTCAAATTTGCCATGTCAAATAGAATCTCTTTTCGACATACTATTTGTTCCCTAAACATAAATAGTTAATGATAAGGATAAAGTACTTCGTCCACTTTTGCAAGTATATCAGACCTGTGGTTTTAAGCTAAGACGTCTTTTTTCTTCTTCCCTGGCATATGACTTCTCCTTCAGATTCTTGAGAAACTGTAGAAAAATAGAGAAAATATAGAAAGGTGCATGCCATCTAATAAAAGATAGTGAAGAAAATTATTAATAAAGGGGTCAGGGGTGTAACCGCTTTCCGCTTTTCGGCTCTCTCTTCACTAATTGGGCCTGGAGAAGATGCATCTGGCTTCATATATATTCCTGCCGCAGTTTCTATGAGTGACCTGCTTCAAATTATTCAAAATGAGCAAGTAAGATAATGTCTGAAATGTAACAAGTGATTAAATAATATACCAAGCAGATTATAGAAAGAGAATTTAGTTTAAACATGCTAGGGATGCAAGTTTCAAAAAGTTAAAAAGAATAAAAGGTCTACTTCATTAATGTGAATAATTTCAAGATACATTATGATTTTACCAAAATCATTAGGCACATATAATAATTATCATACTGGTTACATGTGTGGATGATAAATAAGCATCACTGCTTCTTTGCATGTTTCTATACATTAACAGGATTTAATGAATGTAATAGGCCTGAGACATTCAAGGTCTGTTTCAAAGCTTAGCTGGAGATCAGGTCATTGATAATAATGTCTATCAGCTTAAAATCAGGAACCAATTGGTGCAACATGCACCAGTTTTTCACATTTGCAAGTACACTGTACATATATTTTTGGAAACTTGTCACCAAAACAAGGAACTTAAGTTAAAATATAGTTTTACACGTACTTTGAATTCAGGGGTATAAACAAGATTGCTGAACAGCTCGATGTATAAACAGAAAATAAACCAGCAAAAGATTTGCAGAGTGCTTGAATAATGATGATTCCTCCAAGACTTCAAGAGCAACATTTTTTTTTTTGATGATTGAGTAACAAAATACATATATTACCTTGATTCGTCCATGACTTTGAGAGTAACAAGTTTTTTTTATTAATGAATGAGTAACAAATTACATATATTACCTTGATGATGTAGTACTCCATTTAGTTCCAACATTGATTCTTTGAACATTCATCTTCCCTGTTGCCTTCCTTGTTCTACAGATGAGTATTTATTATGGGATTAGTGTGTACATATGTACCACAAATTTTACATTATATAAAATTGTCTCCAGGTAAATTATACGTATAAGCCTATAAGTACATATCTGCAGTTTTGATACATAAACGAATAGTTTGACAATCAAATTATTTTGTAAAAAACCGGTAATAAGCGAATGTGCGGGTCTGAAGATCTATTCTCGGCTCTACTCAATTAATAACCCATTTGTGGAGGAACTCTTCAAAATGTGAGTGTTGAGGAAGAGGGCTGTGTACTTTTGGGATTTGAAACGACAAGCAAACTTAAAAAGCAGAAAAGCTTGCAGCAACTATTTGAGAAGGCTAAACATAATAATACTGATAGGTGACTTTACAGATACATCAAGGGGTTTAACAATCTGTTTTTAGAAGTAAAAGATTGAGACATTTGATGGCATGTCATTAGATATGAGAAGACTCTAAGACTACCTCTCATTCTCTTTTTGAAAAGTCGCAGAACTTGAATCTTGATGCTCTGATGATCCCCTTGCTGATATCTGCCCAAAATTGTAAAAATGTAGAACCTTTCAATTAAGATTGCGAAAGAAGGAAAAAGCAAACATGTAGCTAGCATATTAGGAAGACTGAAAATCCGTAATATTATCTTAGTTCTAAACAAGAAAAATAAAATGTAGAATGACTAACCGGCCTTGGGCCACAGGGATTATCAACACGAGATGGCTGTAACTGGTTTAAATTGTTCTGGAATGACTTAAAAGCTCGTTTCACGATGTCTTTGTCCCCCATATGCTCCATGATTGAAGACTGGCTAGACCGATTAAAAGAAACCATATCAAGAGACTTATTAAGTGCTGTAGGAGCTGCTACCTTAATTTCTGCTCTAGAAGAAATTTTGCTCTTTGGTGGTGATGATACATTTGTCTTTCTTGTTGAAGATTGAGATGCGGGCCTCACTAATGGGTTTGACGTCGGCTTTGACAATCTAGAAGTGGAAGCTGATGCCGGCCTTGATAATCTTGGAGCTGACGTTGATACCGGCTTGGACAACATGGGACTGGACGTCGAAAGTGGCTTACGCAATCCGGAGGTGGCTGCTGACCCTGTCTTAAACGATCTTGGTGTGGAGGTTGATTCCAGATTTGACAATCTTGGAGTAGAGGTTGATACTGGCTTCGACGATCTTGGAGTTGAGGCTGATACCGGCTTGGACGATCTTGGGGTGGAGGCTGATACCGGCTTAGACGATCTTGGGGTGGAGGCTGATACCGGCTTAGACGATCTTGGGGTGGAGGCGGATACTGGCTTAGACGATCTTGGGGTGGAGGCTGACATCGGCTTAGACGATCTTGGCATGGAGGCTGACGTCGGCTTAGACGTTTTTGAGGTAGAGGTTGATCCCGACTTAGACGATCTTGGGGTGGAGGTCGACACAGACACGGGCAATCTAGGATTCGTAGGAGTTGAGAGCCCCGTTGATTTTTTTGTAGGTAAAACTGGTTTCTTTTTCATAATTAAAGCTGAATTCTGCTCCTTTATGGTCTGAGGTACCTAATGACAAAATATTTATCCACTTGAGAAGGCACATACAAGCAAATTAACTAGTGTTTATGAGAATAAAATAAAGATCCATTACAACTGACAACTAGAAGTAGTTTGGTAAAAAGGTCCAGAATCACCTTTTGATCTGTATCGTGTGCATTGAATTCAGATTTTTCCTCTTGACCCTCCACCATGCTTAAAGTCTCGTTATCTAATTTCAGGGGCTTCTCATCTGTGTCTTGAACTTCCTCTGATATTTTTAAAATCTCATCCATCATTAAATCAGCTTTTTCTGAATAATTTACTTCTTTGAACTGTAATCTCTCCTTTGTTTCTACATCAGCAGTCTCAACCAGTGTGTTTTGACATTCTATAGCATTCCCACTGCCATCTGCTTCTGCTGACTCATTAACAAGGCTGCTACTCACCTCACTAAGCGAATTTCTGTCTAGCTCAACTTCTTCAGCAAGGCTCTGACCATTTAATGTACCATGATCAGCTTCAGTCCCGGAAGTGCTCGTGGAATAATCTGTGCAGTTCAATTCATTCGATCTCAAAGAATCAGTTCTCATAATGTTCTCCTGCTCTAATAATTCAGCTTTCCGAGCAGCAATCTTCTTATAGTGAGCTTCAAAATATGCCTTCTTCTGAGCAACAGATCCAGGAGTGGAACATTTTTCTACTTCTTCCAAGTACTTATTTGGCGAGAAAGTTGACCATTTCTCCCATGAAAGTGAATCACTTTCAAATCTACCAAATGAAATCGATACTTCCAAAGCACCATGAGGGCTAACTGAGCCTCCCATCTGATAAATTAACAAACTTTTGAATAAAATACAATAATCCAACCAAGAAACAGTATGACAACACATAATGAATTTCGGCGCTCTTGTAGTAAATGAACAAGAAACTTAAACAATCATGGAAAATTTAGATTTAGCACTTATAAACAAAATAAAAATTTTAATGACAAGCCTTTCCTCAGTTTAAATAACAAAATTCCAAATAAAACCAATAATCCAACCAAGAAACAACATGACAACTCATAACAACAGATCACGAATTTCCAGAGTCCTATTTGTAATCAACAAAAAACCTTAAACAATCAAGAAAAAATCAGATTTACCACTTATGAACAAAATTAATAATTGACAAAATTAAACATATCTAGGACAAGAAAGTGTACCTTATTTTGGACATCTGGTGCATTCACCACAGATTCACCCATTGATTCTCTTGACAACAAAGTTGAACTATCTCAAATCTTCAAGACTTTAATACACAAGATGCACATCACTCCCTGAGACAAGCATGCACAAATTATATACACCAATAAATAAAAAATTATATAAGCAGATCAAGATGAGGACAAAAAGAAAACTTAAAAAATGGCAAACAAACAAAGCCTAAACATGTGCAATGTTTTCTACCGTGGTGCATAAACTATACACACAACATTTCTACTATAGAAATATAAAACCGTGGTGCATAAACTATACACACAACATTTCTACTATAGAAATATAAATCTAAAGAGAACCCCATTGTCAAATCAAAACAATCACATAACACATAAAGAAAAAAGAGAAAAAAAAAAATCTAACTTTGACAATAATTACTCAAAAATGTCTGACCTTTACACAACTACTGTACAATGAGAGCATAAAAAGTATAAAGCAAGAAACTTTATAGCAAATAATTAGTGGGTAAGAGAGAAAACATAATGGGGTGCCTTAATTTTGCCTAAAAAAATCAAAAAACAAGATCTTGTTGGTGAATAATTGCAAAATTTACCTAAAGATTTTGGGAAAGAAAGGGGATTAAGAGGTGACCCAGTAAAATAATGATTGAGGATGAGGGGCAGTAGAAAGTAGTAGATAGGGATGGTGAAGTTGAGCCCACTGGAACTGCAACTAGTACGGTGGAATTTTCAAGTGTTGATAATGTGAGAGAGAGAGAGAGAGAGAGAGGTGGACGGGAGAGATTGGTGGATCAATAATGGAGGCAGCATGTTCAAAGAATGGACCCCTATCAAATTTAATTATTTCAACTAATTCGTTTCTGAAACCGCTCTCCAAATAAGGGCCTGTTTGACATTTCTTATAAGTTGGCTTATTGACTTATAAGCACGTAAGTACTTATCGACGAGTGTTTGTCGGCTCAACTTATAAGTCAGATTTACAACTTATAAGCTGATAAGTTGAATGTTGGTAATGACGTACTT
>PHNY01156372.1:325-11485 GCA_003724115.2 Anethum foeniculum
AGTTGAAAATAGAACTTTATATTCAACCGAGAAGAAATAAATTAACTGTATAGTAACCATCAAGTAATTAAGATATTATAATTTACGTTGAGTTGAACAGAAATAACATATCAAGAATCGATCTAATTAAATAACGGTCTAAAATAAGGTCTGATGTATAATTAGCAATATTAATAAAATATCTAATTTAATTATAACTCCAAAACCTGTACGGTTTACATTCTTAAAATAATTTTAAAAACTAGATCTTTTTCTCACGGTCGCAACCATATATTATACGTAAAATCAAAGTTTGGGAAATATTTTAAATAAATAACACACTAATCATTTTCTTAAAAATATTAAATAAATAATCACATTTCTAAAATAATTCTATAAAACGATCTCCATTATTCTTTAAGACATATAAAAATCCCTGATAAATCATTTAATAAAAACTCAAGTCAAATAAAATTATTTCCTTGAATTTTACACACTCTAACCATTTTTAATAATTCGTCAAAGTCCTTATTTTTGAGCTATTTACAAATTTAGTATCTATTTCATCTTAATAATTCTTTTGTATCTAATCACCATAAAAATTATTTTATTTTCTCCTTGACTTATAATACAATTTCCCAAATTTTCAAGCCACACATATCTTTTAATTCAATTAATCCAAGTTGACTAATTTCTACAAAGTAATTTAATTAATCCCTGTCTTTTATTTCTAAATATAAATTCATTATTCCAATTTTTCTTTCTCAAAACATTAGCTAAAAATTACTATATTGTTTCTCTTATAATTCTCATGTCATATAACATTATTTCTTTCCAAAAAAAAAATAATCTTCCCACTATTTTATAAAATTATCCATACACCTTTTTTACCAATTTTTAAAACTATCATCTTCGAGTTCATTTCATTATCTATTAAACAAATCAATTATTTTCTTATTTAGCAAATTATTCTCAAATTCTCAAATTCCAATACATTTTCATTGGCTAATTAAAAATTCTCAAATTTCATTAACATTAGTAAAATAATTAAATAAGTAATCATTTATAAGTAATCATATGCATATCTTTTGTCACCACGAACACATCATTCTTTTTAATCATAATCTAGTTATCTCATTTAAACAGATCTAATAATTTTAAAAAAAAACCATCAATTATTAGAAATATTATCCCTCGTTATCCGATATAATTCCACGTTAATCTTTCTTTTTATTTATATATCTTAGATAAATTATTTATTTAAATTAATCCAAATCTTACAAGCTAATATTTAAGGGCCATTTGTCAAATCTGAATCATTATTTTCAAATGATAAAGATTTATGAATAATTTAATTTATGAATGATTAACATAAATGTCAAATAAGTCATTTGACATATCTGAACGATATTATCAGAATTAATTTCATATATTTGAGAGTAATATCAAAATAAAATAATATTTTATGCTTAACATTTCTAAATAATAATTTTAAAAAAAATTCACCCAAGTTCTTATTTTCATGTCATGTAAAATTAAAATTTTTTCATCAAATATAGTTTTAATATTTTTATCAATTTGAATATTGTGTAATATTATCATTTAGAAGAAGGGGATATGATTTTTAAAATTATTGGATTCAAATTGTGTCAAATAAAATTAATTAATTACTATATGTACTATAATATATTAATATATTAAACATGTTATTTCATGTGGGAGTGAGCATTTTCCGGTTCAGAACCGAGAACCGAACCAAACCAAAATTTTGGTTCCGGTTCGGGTCTTACATATTTTCGTTCGGTTCGGTTTCCATTTTTTTGAAATTTAGGTTCTCGGTTCGATTCCGGTTCTTAGTATGCTAGAACTGTAAGAACCGAGCCGAACCAAATATATATATATATATATATATATATATATATATAATTTAAAAAAATATTATATTATTATATATTATTCATTTATCTTATTATATACGATACTTCAATTATATATTTTTTAATTAATGTGAAAGGTTTGAACGGAGAATGATCTGTCTCTAATAATTAATCTTTTTTTAACCAAGTTACCCTAATAAATAATCAAACTTTTGGAGCAAAAAATAATATAAAAATAAATATATTTAAAATAAAGTAAAAAATCGGTTCTTTCTATTCCGAACCGAACAGAACCGAAATTTACGGTTCGATTCCAGTTTGGTTTTTCCATATAAACGGGTCCGGTTCGGTTCTTAAAATATTGCTATTTCGGTTCTCGGTTCTTTCGGTTCCGGATCGGGTTGGGTCGGTTCTGACCTGTTGCTCACCCTTAATTTCATGTGATCATATTAAAAAAATAATAAGACAGGAGTGCATGTACACTAACCATTTGAATGGTTCGACAAGGTTTTTCAATCTTAATCGGTAAGACTAATTTCAAAGGTTCAGATGTTGAAAAAGTTAATCAAATGATTTTAACGCTATTTTATCCTCTTATTCAGTTAAGTTAAGCCGGTTAAAATATAAACAAATGAACCCTAAATCTAATTATCTTACTTAACCAAATCCCATATAGTTGTTTCAATTATCCCAAGAAATAAATAATTTTATCATATATTATTCAAAATAAATATTGACAAAATGATACTCCCGCCGTCCCATTTTAGTTGTTGGGTGTGTATATTAGTTGTAAAGTCAAATTTTGGAACTAAAATATAGGGATAAACATGGAAAACTTGTATAAAATGTATTAGAAAAAGAGTAAGACAACTATTTAGGGATAATTTTTTTTTAAAAAAGTAACAACTAAAAAGGGACCAAGGGAGTATATTTTTCATCATTTTTCCTCTTTTACCACCACGCCGGCTACATCACTGGGGTCCTGTCTCTTTCTAAACGGCTCTCCCTCTCACTCTCTCTCGTTCTCACTCTCTCATCTCCTTGCTGCTATCAAACAAACACACACAACACACGCACTTCACACACATACACACACAACAAATACAAACACCAACATCTCCTTTCTCCTCTCTTTTCCTCTCCTCCATCCTCTCTGTCTACAAATTCGGTTCACCACCACCCCCGTTGTTGTGGTGGCTTCGTTTGCTACCACACACAACGCACACACACGCACACCTATATCAGTACACATAAATCTCAATCACTCCCCTCTCTTCTCTCACTGTTATACAGCAGCAGCAACAACCGCCGCCACCGCTGGATTCCGGTCGGCGGTGATTCCCATTTTTTTTTCAACCCAAAACTTTATTCCATCTACAAACCTGCTACATATTAAGGCAATAAGAAATTAAAACCACAATTACTCACAAAATATTCATAGTCAAATTATTATTATTCTCGAATAAATCAAACCCCAATATATAGAAATGTAAATAATTATAAATCCCTAATTGAAACCACACTTAACACAAATAAATTTATTAAATGAGAAAACTAATTATATTACTAATACAACAGTGAAGAATTTGTATCATACCATTTTGTAAAGAAAATCTTAATTAATCCATGAAACCACTCTAGATTCTTCCAATACTTGCTTGATCACTTTTCAGTATTGTCAATAATCTTTACCTCTTTGCTTTAATGGCTACGACCAAAGTTTTTGATCTCCACTATCCAAAATCCCCAACTCTTTCTTTATTTTTAATGTGTGTTTAATATGGGTAAGTTATGGAATATGAGACTAATTAAAAAAATTTAATCCAAAAATAATATATATTTTTATGCAAAGAATTAGGTAGTAGTCTCTAGAATTCTCTATGAATGTCCTACAAAATATCGTGGTTCTAGAATAGTCTTTAAGAAATACCACTAATTTATAAAATAGTAAAATCTCCATATTTAATAGTAAATAAAATTCTTAAAATAAAATAATCACGCCTCTTAAAATTTTAATAATAATAAGACATTAAATACAAATAATATGGGTTATTAAATATTCTTCTGTTTTGCCAAATTTTATAATTAATCTAATCAAAGTCAAATATTATTCTACTATTATTAATCGCAAATATTTGTAATTCTTTAACATATCATGATTCGTATTAAAAAAATAATAATAAATAAATTATAATAGCAATAATAATTTTGTCAAAACTTACCTTAAAATTTTGTGATCGTTATATTTATTTTAAATACACTTTTAATTTTTTTTAAATATATTTAAAATAAACCAATGATAGTAAAAAAAGAACATGCTAATCATTTATAATATTAAGATTGATCTTAGAGTTATTACATTGTAACATTTTACTTACATATATTTTTTTAATTAGTATAGTAATTGACTAGACAAATAATATGAAAATAACGTAGTACAGCATAAACTTGGCACTAACGATTAATCCAGTCATACCCATTCAATCATATAAAATATCATACAACAAGATTTAAAATGTATATTATTTTACAATATTACACTGGTACAAAAATTCAATGTAAACATTTTCAAATATGACTGACATGGAATCAAGACATGTAACCAACTAAAAAAAAAATACTAAATAAAGATTAATTACAAATCCGAATGCTAAGTAATTTGTTGGACATGTGGATTAACATCTCAAATGAAGCGAAAATTATTAAAAATTTTATTATTTGGTTGTGGTGGTAGATTATGTTGTGGAAAAGAATTTGAAATTATAATTCATTATTATCATAAGTTTACCTTTTTTTTTTTTTGAATTTAGATATTTTTATTCATTATAAGTTTATATATTAAATTGATTTTAGAGATAAAAAATATTTATTATTGTAGTTCATAACATTATATATATATATTTATAAGCGCACTCTTTAAAATTTATACTTCTTTAAGTGTCCAAATTAAATATTTATTATTTGATATCGATATAACACATAAGTTGGCTCTGCACAATATTTCAAATATATGATAAATGAGTGACTAACTCGATCAATATATATATATATATATATATATATATATAATTTTATTTAATTAAACTTTTCTTTATGAAACTTAAGTTTAAATTAAAGTATAATAATATTAATATATTCATATAAATGACGATACAAGAAAAGGTTTTTTTACTAATTTTTTTAAATATATATTGTCCATATTATCTTTTTTCCATCATTGTGTCCCTAAATGAAACACATGTCTATAATGTGTGGTCACTCTTTTTCCTTTTTAAATTGTCCGAAGTGTATAATTTAGAAACCATGCAATATAACAGACACATATGTTGGATACGTGAATACTGTACATGCATGTTGAGTAATCGTGTCCTCACATCTCTTACAATCCACCAACGTGCATTCACTAGCTACATGGGCGAGGAAGGGCGTGACCTATTCATATGTTGTATACCACATCAACAATAATAGTGAACATGTACGCAAGGAAATGTGACCAACGTACATGCATTTGCAAAAAAAGTGCTTAGTTTTGACCAAACGGATACCAGATATCCTGTGCTAATCACATGGCTATCTGGCTAGAAAAGTACATTCGTGACAAGCGTTGGTGTAGTACCCGTATACTGGACAGGCTTGTGTGAATAGTTAGATGTTGCTAAAAAATGTGTTGATATGAAATGTAATCGATGTATACACATCTATATCAAGCGTAGTCAGTGTAAATACACCCTCGAGAAGCATGGACATATCACTTACATATAACTCTCATTACTTCGACCGTGTAAAAGCGATAGATTACAAGTGTAATAGGTACAAGTTTTTTATTTTGGATTTGGACATGCATGTGTGTCATATAGTGTTGGTGAGTTAATAAGAATTATTTTTGAAAGCAGTATTTATGATCATGGATAATAGATATTTAATGCAATTTCTCAAGTAATTTTATATTAAATATAATAAATATGTTTTTTTTATCTTAAAAATGATTAATATTATCGTTTGGTGTGATCGTGGGTAATTGATATTTAATACTCCCTCTATCTCATATTATGTGTCCTGTATTGACTAGTCAATAGTCAAATTGTTTAAATTTTGACCGCATATTACCGTTAATATATAATTAAATAACTTTTAAAATTTATATCATTAAAAAATATATATATAATCCTTTTTAAAATGTATTTTTCAAAATTTATCTTAATTATCGTTCCAAGTTGAGTCAATTTGACTACTTAATAGTCAAAATAGGACACATAATATGAGATGGAGGGAGTATAATTTCTTCAAGTAATTATGTATTAAATATAATAATTATAATTTATTTTAATCTTAAAAATGATTAATATCATCGTTCGGTGCGTAGCACGGGTAGTAAGTTAGTATGTTTGCACACGTATTTTCGCAAATATATAAATAAATTAAAAAATTATAATATTTTTTTGATAATTTCTTACTTCTATTTATTTTAGATATCTAAGTTATCCATCTACACTTATCTATACTTCTATATTAATACATACTATATTATTTAAATTGAACGATTAAATCAAGTTAGTAGTAAGATCCCAGTAAGGTAACACAAGTGATATATACTATAGCCATTGACCCATGAGTCAGGTTTCATAGTATATAGACAAGAAACAAAAGAAATAGTGGTCCTTGAGATAACTGAAAGTATGCAACTTGAGCTTGAACCTTAAGAGAACTGCCCAAATTCTCATCTTACAAAGCTTTTTCCTTTATTGTGCCTGTTGTTCTTACCCTGATTTTATTTGGGCCATTGTTGAGCAAGTGTGGTCCTTTCCATTGGATTGCATCACATACTAGCAGGGGAACCGACCAAGGAGTAGGTTAACAAATGAAACAGGGAAACTTTAACAACCAAAGAAATGAGGTGCCTCGATATAATAACTAAAACCAAATTCCATTAATCAAACCCCACTAAAATTTTGTAAAAACTTTACAACTTCTCAAAAAAAAACTTACAGTTCTTGAATTAAAATACAACTAAATTGACCAACTATACCAACAAACTCTAACATAATTCTATGAAAAATCTAAAATTCTCAACGTCTGAAAGTCGACCTCTTCCCAGAAGAAGCCCACCTACTAATAATAACCTGCCGGAGAAAAATAAGGAGAACAAAAGGACCGGCACTGAGAGAAATGCTCATATACGGATATCAAACAAAGCATAACTGAAAAAATAAGATTAAAAATGAGGAGGCTAAGAACAAAACCGAATATCTAAATGAGAAAAATGGAAATAGTGAATGATCAGAAAATATAAACAAAATGAATACTCAACTTAACTTACAAAATAAATATAAATGTTTTCCCCCCAAAACTTATCATACTCTTTCAAAATATTCTTATCACTTACACATAGTAATCACAAATAAAATAATCGAAATCGCAAATGATATACTGTAATCATACTCTTAATCATAGTCATACGCTTACAAATAATGCTCAAAATAACTTATAGAGGCTTGCACAATGCTACCCAATGTCAAAATCTCACAATGCTAACCAAATATCAAACATCTCCCACAACTCGAAACACATAATCAAATATCGCACACCCAAATATTTTAACATATCCCGTATTGCATAAATATCAAAATAACCTTAAGGCATATTAATCCAATATCACAAACCAAAAATCGTAGAAAAACATTAATTGTAGATAAAGTCAAATTTGATTAGTTCCAAAGAATGCCAATTTACTGTATAAAGATGAAATCAAATGAAAAAGTACAAAACACGAAAATCGTAGGAAATTCCGAAAGCTTTCCAGAATGGTAAGGCTCGTTAAAAACGAACAAGACGAATTCAGAACACAAACATTTGTGGACTGTAGAACAGAATTAGCCCTAGCATTATGATATTTTAGACATCTAAATCACATAATTTGATAACAGAATGGAACAAAATAAAAAAGAGCTTTTCCGAATGGTATTGCTCATAATATTTGAACAAATATTTAATTTACTATGAATTTACGAAGTTTGAACGTTTTGACACAAATTTACACAATAGATTATACAAATAACATATTTTGACATATTTACTAGCAGAATCAAGAAAAATGCAAAGAACAAAAGTTGTAGATAATTGAAATATCTTTTCAAGGAGTCCAAAATCAAGAATTCTGACAAATAACTAATCAGATACGAATTTTACGAGAAATCAGAATGGCTAGAAATCGTACAAACGAATTTTGGATAATGATGCGCAGGCAAAGTGTAGGAAAATGAAATCCATACCTCAAATTTAGTAATTGAGAATTCTAACCAATGAATTCAGAAGGCTCAGACTTAAGAACCCTAATTCCTTAAACTCCAATTCATAATATCTTATTAGATTTTGGTCCACAACTTTTTCTCCATCTCTTCTGTCTCCATCTCTTTCTCTCTTCTCTCTGATAAAAGAAGTAAAGTAGTCTTTCCTTTTTTTACAAACCCTAACTCTTCCTTTTTTTCTAATACCATTTCTCTAATTCCTTTTTTTTCTCTCTTCTTTTGAAATCCTCATTTTTTAAAAACTAATACTCTTTTTTTTTGAAAAAAGAATTAAACCAATACTCTCAAAACAATATCCTAATTATAAAAATAAACAGAAACTAATTTTAATTATAACTAACTAATATTATTAAGTGATTGAAATCAAATAATCTAACTAAAAATAATTAAAAATATCGGGATGTCCCCCATTAGGAACTATACACTACTGGATATTAAGAAAATATAAAAAAATATTAACTATTCTTTTTAAACCTTTTAATATAGGTGTAATTATTATTTTAAAAAATTGTTACCAAGTTTTACATATTTAATTATTTTAAAGATATATTCTAATTAAAATACATATAATTATTATAATTTCAACACATTTTTTAGAACCTACTTACGGTTTCAATTAATGGAATCAATAAAGTATTAAAATATAAATCATAGAATATGGAATATTAAAAATAACCCGCGTACCGCCGGAGATATAACTATTCTATTATAAATCCGAAACATTGAAATTTTTAATTTTTAATTATCGATTTTTAGTCATATCTATTCAATAAAATAATAAATAGATGGTATCATAATTAAATAGTAACTAATTAATTATCGAGATATAAACTAGTTATATGAGAATAACCGAAATATTTAAAGTTTGTATCGGTAATTATTTTTACTTAATTACCTTACTTAAGTAATTATCTTATCGAAAACCTATTACCTTTTCTATTTTTCACAACTAAAACTGCCCACTCTTCAAAAATATAACTCGCAATTCTATTTATAAAATAAATTAATAATATTAATAGTTTCTAATTACCTTCATTTCTAGAAATATCACATATACATATATAATTATCATCAAATCATATTATTTAAAAATTTTAAATTTTTATATCTTAAAAGTTTCAATTCAAAATCAAATTAAAATAACACCCTTATAAGATAGTTCTAATTCAAACCACAACTATATAATAATTTATTATAGTCAAAATAATTATTTTGACAAATGTATGACATAAAAAGACCATCTCTAGCCAAGGACCACCAGTAGTGTTTCATCGTATCTATATATTATAAATTGCTGGATAACCCATTCCTCATATTTAGTATCTATATTCTGGTTCGATAAAAAATTAAACTAAAATTTGATCCATGGACTATCCAATTTGAGGTTCGGTATCAGGTTGTTGTATGATCCATATACTTATTTGACCTATTTCAATTCTGGAATATTTATATACAAATTATAAATATCATTGATGTGATTCTGATAATTATAGTAACCTAATTTAAGTGAACTTTTGATTTTGGTAAGTTAGTTAATATATTGTCCCATGACATATATAATAAAATATATTACTAAACTAATTTTTAAATGAATTAACAATAGCATATAAAATTAAGAATTTGTTGTATAAAAATTCTTTATTTCATACTTAAACTATTTGATCTTGAAAAATATATTTTATTAAATTAATTTACTATATATAATAATATGATATAATTAAATTGAATAATTTTTAAAATACGGTATGCCTAGCACGGGCTATAATCTAGTATAGACAAGAAACAGAAGCAAGAACATAGTGGTCCTTGAGAGAACTGAAAGTATGCAACTTGTGCTTGAACCTTAAGAGAACTTCCCAAATTCTTATCCTACAAAGCTTTTTTCTTTATTGCGCCTGTTGTTCTTGCCCTGATTCCCTTGTGGCCATTGTTGAGCAAGTGTGGTCCTTTCCATTGGATTGCATCATATACTAGCAAGGGAACCGACCAAGGACCCGGAGTAGGTTAACAAATGAAACAGGGGAACCATCTTCGCACACCTTGTTCTTCTTTTTGCTGAATAGGCTAGGATTAACAAACTTTATAACCCTTTTTTGTCAGACGCAAGGACAAGAAGAATGGTATTCCTTTGGCTAGGACTAAGAGCGTTCCAAACTGAAAAGCAGCCCTAGAAACCACGTGTGCTTCAACATGACACAATTTTAACAACTGAAAACGTTAAAACCCTCCATTGTGGGCAAGGCTGTTCAAGACTGGTGGCTTTAGGTAGTGTTCTCAATAGAATCTGTTTCATCATGATTACCATGGAAATCAAGAAACCTACCACTTCACATCCAAGTTGATATAATGCAACCTTAGGGATTCTTGATTGACCTATGTCAATAGACCCCAAACCAGTTAATAAAAGCATCTCCAAGAGACTAAGTGCCCCCTAAAACTTAAAATACGAGGAAGTTGATATAAGAAGTAGCTCCAGCACACTAGCTAGTTGTTCCTTAAAATTTTGACGTATTTCTCTTCGAGGAACTTGTATCATTCTTTATTTCATTTATGTGAATAAAATATTCATTTCCCTCCATTTCTAATCCTCTCTTTTTCTCTCTTTCTCTCTAATTTCCTTTTTAAATTTAATATTAAAATAACAATAAGGAGCATAGATAAATGAATATTGTTAAAGTTGTCTTTCTTCATAATGTCAAAAATTACTAAAGATCTATTTATTTATTATATTTATAAAGAATGCACTAAGAGTCTCTCTCGAAGATGCTCTAAGCCTCGGTTCAATTAACATCTTTCTTCTTCTTTTTTTTTTTTTTGAATGAAACATCATTCTTATGTGTAAGAAAGAAACCATGTTTTTTACCCGCAAAGTTCTGAGTCCGAAGCATTAAATCTCTAGGTTCTAAAGATCTATACAGTTACAATCATACAAATGCAATCTACAGCGATAAAGACAAATGATAAACCCAACATAGTCATATTTAGAGAATTAGGTCAGA
>PHNY01156425.1:3274-19753 GCA_003724115.2 Anethum foeniculum
CTTTTTTAACAAAATCAATTAATAAAAAGTAAAAGTCACAATATTATTATTTAAAACAACAGTGCATCGCACGGATTATAAAATAGTACATAACAAATATGAAAAAGAAGATATCATTGTATAATGTACAATAATAATATCAAATTTTATTCTCATGCGACACATACATATTAAGTGCATGGGTAAAAACTTAACTGTATAGTAGCATAAGTGGTATTAGAGCGTGCCAAGTAAATAATTAAACTTAGGTTCAATTCTTCTCAACAACATTTTTTTTAAAATATAACAAAGACATGGGCAAATCTGTCATTTCACAAATGAATAAAATGTCTCACTACTTTTAAACCCATGTTGGGCTATTATATATAGAAGGAGATATAAATGAAGTCATTGTTTCAATTTGAATTTTAGATTACATTTTTATTTACATGAAATTTAATTTTGTGTTATTTCTTTTACTTGTATTATTATTTCAATATACACACGCATGTAAAAATAATATGAGATTATTTATATTGTTGCAACTTTTATTTTTTTAGAAATCTTGTTATTTATTTTTACTCACGTGAAATTTAATTTTGTGTTATTTCTTTTACTTTTATTATTATTTCAATATACACACAAATGTAAAAAATAATATCAGGCTATTTATTGTAAATATTATTTTTTTAGAAGTGGTTTTATTATTTTCAAATTTTTAGAATTTATATTCAATTTTAATACAAATTACTTGCAATATTTTATCTATATAAAATTTAATTTAGTTTCTAGTACGCCAATAATATAAACGTAAAATATTTAAAAATAAATAAAATACGTTACTATTCTTTTTCCTGAATAACCAAGTATTAAAAATAAATATTGACCAAATAATAAATATATTTTATTTGTTTACTTAAATTTTGCATAACTAATATAAGTTAATAACGGTATTAATTTTGTTTCTTAAAAAGAAGTTAACAAACTAGTATAAATATCTCCTACAATTAATTAATGATGTATATGGTTTATATGCCCGTATGTTTTGTTTTCATAGGTCTAGGTTTGTTAGAGACGTTAATAAGATAGTTTTTAGTAAGATAGTTGTTTATTTATAACTGTTGTGACTATCATAATGTACCATACCTAATTATCTCATTTACTGTCTCTAACTATATATAAGGATATAGATAATCCGTACTCGAATTGTGTTCGAACTCGTGTAACTAAACTAAAGGAGCCGAATCGGACTGAATATGTACTGATCTCGAAATCTCGGTTCAGCTTGAATTTGAATTTGACTTCGAACTTATTTTGAATTTATTTATAAATTGTTTTTAAAAATCATATTAAGTATTTATATATTCAATTTTAATTAAAAAAATTTAAATTATAATTTTTTTAATTGTTGAGCTCGTGAGCAAATACGACCCGACTCGTCTAGCTCGCGTGTAAACTCAGCTCAACTCATCTCATCTGTTAAACGAGTCGAGTTCTCGCTCAGTGATTTGAGCTCATTTTACTTAGACCAACGAATTAACCATCTGAACACGAACTCGTTTATTATATACCGGCTCAACTAAGTAGGCTTGAATTACGGTCGTCCCTCCTTCCATGATAGTATATTAGCTAAGATTTTTTATACAAAATAAATAATAAGATGAGAAGATGCTCGAACATTCTAGAAAATTTTACTGCATCAGGTTAGTAAGGCTTTTATAAACAGCAATAATGATAACTGTTTTCGTAAAAATAATAATTAATTATTATAGTAATGTGAAGGTTTGTTAGATATTAAATTAGTTTAAAATAGTAAATATGTCATTTAAATAATAATAATAATACTAATGTAGGGAAATATTATAGATATCTTTATATTTGTTTTACTTTAAGGGCTATGTATTGATTTATTGAAGAAAAGAAAATAATAAGCATCAGGAGAGTACTACTATTTTTGGGAGGTAAGGACATAGTAACGGGACTTTAGAAATTTTATCTCAAAAAAAGAGAGAAAAAGAGAACAATACACATAAAAGAGATAACAAAGAACACGAATGACTTAGGAATCAGATACATCAAATTAGTTAAGGAAAGAAGGAAATTAGATAGTTTAATTGTAAAGAAGAGAAGGCATGCAAGTCCTTCACTCTCACCTTCACTATTTTTTAACATCCTCGCATCGTATATTATTCTCAGTAATTCCTTTTGCTCTTATTGTTGGTATATTTTTGGTGTTGTGAGATTCTTGTTATTTTAGTTTAAATAGCATGTTGAGTTTCCTTTGTACTTTGAGATTATGGCAGTTTATTTATTGAGCACGGTGAGTTTGATTGAAAGTAAAAGTGGGTTACGATGTCATTGAGTAATAACTATCATTTCATCTACTTTGTTATTATGATGAGTTTGTTGCTCGATATATATTGATTCTTATAACAAACATAGAAGGTATCCAATCCTTGTTTTACCTGATGGCTTGTAATTAAAATTCATATGGCCAAATGACAGAGAACAACCACAAATAATGGATTTAGTACATGCATGTTACATATTTGATGGCCACTAGATCCAATCATTCTAGTAAATGAAGGTTAAATTTCGAATATACACTCTTTTCTTCATTCGTTGGTTTATTGATGTGTTTGTCTATTTCTATTTCCTTTAAAACTGCCCCGTTTCCTGTATTTCTCTTATTTCTCTAAATAGACTTGCTGGGCATAGAAATGCTCATGTTGTGGTGATTGGTAATTTTCAGAAAAACACCAGAAATAGCGGGAAAGAGTACAAACAGGTTGAGTAGGCTAATATCTATCTACTTTTGGTCACTTCTAAGCCTGGAAGTGTGAAGTTCAGGTGCTATGAATGACACATGATTTTGGCACTAGGATATATGTTATCTTTTGTACTAGATGTAAGGAAGTAATGTATAAAGTTTGGTATCTAAAACCTTATAGGTTTTGGTAGTCGCTGCTATGTATAGGCTGCATACCTTGGAACCTCACTGAATTTTAAAATTTTGAAATGAATTAAACATGAAGTTTTAGTTCTTTTATGTATAATTATGGTTGGTACAAGGTTGTTACAAGTTTGGTATCAGCACCAAGTGGTAGAAAACCTAGCAGAAAACATACGTCCTAGCGTATCGCCGTATGGAGCTATTGTCTTGTTCGTCAAGAAGAAGGATGAATCGATGTGACTTTGCATAGATTATCATGAACTAAACAAAGTAACGATAAAGAATAAATACCCCTTGCCCCAAATTGATGATTTATTTGATCAACTAAAAGGAGCATCCAATTTTTCGAAGATTGACTTGAGATCCGGATATCACCAACTGAAAGTTAAGCCCGGGGATATACCGAAGACTACATTTAGATGAATTATCAGATACACCTGCTGTGTTTATGGATCTTATGAATCGCGTTTTCAGGATTATTTGGATAAATTTGTAATAGTTTTTATTGACGACATCTTAATCTACTCAAAGGCTCAGGAAGATCATAGAAAACATCTGAGATTGGTTTTGGAAAGATTGCGTGAGAAAAAGCTTTATGTGATTTTGGCTCATAAAGGTACAATTCCTCGAACATATTGTCAGTGAATCAGGGATATGAGTTGATCCTGCAAAGTGGAGGCTGTTACGAAATGGAAAACTCCAAAATCAGCGATAGAATCTCGAAGCTTTCTTGGTCTAGCGGGATACTATCGAAGATTTATCCAAGATTTTTAAAAAATAGCAGAGCCATTGACTAGATTAACGTGAAAAGATGTTAAGTTTATGTGGACGGAAGAATGTGAAGTTAGTTTCCAAAACCTGTAAGAAAAGTTGGTATTTGCACCAATACTTGTTTTACCAGATTCATGAGGAGAATTTCAAGTATATAGCGACACTTCTTACAATGGTTTGGGATGTGTTTTAATGTAGCACGGAATAGTTGTGGCTTATGCTTTAAGACAGTTAAAGGACTATGAAAGGAAATATCTAACAGATGATTTGAAAATTGCCATTATTGTATTTGCACTTAAAATGTGACAGCGTTACCTGTACGGAGATAAATGTCAAATCTACACAGAGCATAAAAGTTTAAAATATCTCTTTTTATAGCGAGAATTGAATATGCGTCAAAAGAGGTGGTTGGAACTTCTAGAAGACTATGATTGCACAATTAATTACCATCCGGAAAAGCTAATTTGGTGGCTGATGCTTTAAGTCGGAAGGAGGGAGTCAAATCAATTACTTCAAGCTTGACGAAAGAATTTTATAAGATGGAAATGAAACTGGTCACATCGCTTCAACTTAAAGAAAAAGAAAAGCAAGAACGTGATAAAACACTCACGCAGAAAGTCCTAGAGTCATAAATGAGAAGCATTGGAAAATATAAGATGGAAAAATTAATTTTGACGAAAAAGAATTCTGATTTTCATGTTAACAAAGACGAAGTTATTCTTTATAGAAAAAGAATGTGGATTCTAAGTGATTCGCCCTTGAAAGAAGAAATACTAGATGAATCTCATAATTCCCGTTATTCAATCCATCCTGGGAGTACGAAAATGTACCAAGATTTAATAAGACATTTTTGGTGGGAATGAATAAAGAAAGATGTGGCTGAATTAGTGAGTAGATGCTTAACTTGTCAAAAAGTTAAGGCCAAACATCAAAGGCCTAGTGGACTTCTACAGCCACTAAAAATACCCGAATGAAAGTAGGATCAAATAATAATGGACTTTGTCACGGGATTACCAACAACGCGCCAAGTAGACCTGGCAAAATGGGTTTAGATCCGAAGAACCAAACCGAAATTCATGGAACTGAGATCCGATCCGAGATCTGAATTATATAATACGATAACGATCCGAAAACCAATTTAAACCGATCTGAAAATTACCCGAACCGAAAATTTAACCGAAAATGATCTGAAATACTATATTCGATTATAACTTGGAACCGATCAAAATAGAATAATATATTATCCGAACCGAATATGATCCGAAATATGCAATCCGATATAAATTCGACTTAGAAAATTGATAAAATTGTGTTTAGTTTAGTTGTTATAGTTTAACTGGTCATGACTTATTGTCAATATAAATTAGCTGTTACGAAATTTCCTTATTTATAAGAAAAAATCATACTTAAACTAATTTTATGTTTATGATAACATATTTATTAATCATATTTTTTTGAAAAAGTATACTATATTATATTAAAAATACTATATTTAATAAAAATATATATTTTAAAAATCTCAAAAATTGAAAAAATGAATAAGTTGTGATCCGAAAATATCCGAATCGAATTTAATCCGAACCGAATTTTGACCGATATTAATCCGAATTTCATCCGATTATAATCAGAATTGGACCCGAACCGAATCACATCCGATCCGATCCGAACGGTCTCTATATATATCATAATCCGAAAGTGGATCCAATCCGAAATTGATCCGATCCGAAACCGAACCGGTTATCCGAATTGCCAGGTCTAGCGCCAAGGATTTAATGCTATATGGGTTATCGTTGATCGGCTTACAAAATCAGCTCACTTTTTACCAATCAAAGAGAAGTATGATGTAGGAAAATTGGTGCAAATTTGCATGGATAAAATTGTCAAGACATTGGGTGCCATCGACAATTGTATCTGATCGACATGCAAGATTTAAATCATCATTTTGGAAAAGATTGCAAGACATCCTTGGTACAAAGTTGTGTATTAGTAACACTTATCATCCACAAAGTGATGGACAAAGCGAAATAACAATTCTAACCCTCGATGACATGCTTCGTGCATGTGCGCTCGACTTCAGGGGAAAGTGGGTTGAACATCTACCATTGGTAGAATTCGCGTATAATAATAGTTTTCATTCCATTATAAGGATACTACCATACGAGGCCTTTTACGGTCAAAAATGTTGAACGCCATTATGTTGGAGCGACCTAGGTGGAAGAAAATTATTAGGGCCTGAACTGATAGAAATGACGGTTGACTCCATTCAAATCATAAGAAGAAGAGTAAAAGCATCTCAAGATCGACAAAAGCCATATGCTGACAGAAAGAGGAAATATAAAAGTTATGAACCTGGAGATCACATATTTCTTAAAATCTCGCCATGGAAAGGGTTGCATCGATTTGGAAGGAAAGGGAAACTTGCCCCTAGATATTTGGGACCTTTTGAATTATTGATAAAGGTAGAAATAGTTGCTTACGAGTTGGTCCCACCTCCTGATATAAGAGTTCATAATACATTTCACGTGTTGCTGCTCAAACGTTATAAGCATGATGACAAACATGTGCTTGCATATGAGCCTTGTCAGATTCGAGAAATTTTAACATATCAGGAAATTTCAATAAAAGTACAGGAAAAGAAAGACTTTGATTTTTGAAATAAAACAATTACGTGTTTGTAAGTCGCATGAAAAGATCGACCTATTGGAGAAGTTACGTGGGAATCTGTAAG
Source organism: Anethum foeniculum (assembly GCA_003724115.2). NCBI lineage: Eukaryota > Viridiplantae > Streptophyta > Magnoliopsida > Apiales > Apiaceae > Anethum > Anethum foeniculum. Next base: position 9,706 of record PHNY01156425.1, read on the forward strand.
TGAAATCAGGAAGAAGTATCCACGACTCCTTTTCAATTTCGAGGACAAAATTAGTTAAGAAGATGAGAATGTAACGCATCATGTTAGTAAGGCTTTTATAAATAGTAACAATAATGACCACTATTCTCGTAAAGATAATAATTAATTAATATAGTAATGTGAATGTTTGTTAGATGTTAAATTAGTTTAAAATAGTAAATTTTTCATTTAAATGATAATAATAATAATACTAATGTAGGGAAATATTGTGGATATCTTTGTATTTGTTTTACATTAAGTGTTAGGTACTGATTTATTAAAGGAAAACAGAGAGAAAGGATGGTACACATAAGAGAGATAACAAAGAACATGAAGGACTAGGAATCGGATTCATCAAATTAGTCAAGCAAAGAAAACAATTAGATAGTTTAATTATAAAGAAGAGAAGACATGCAAGTTCTGCCCTCTCTTTTAACATCCTTGCATCGCATACTACTCTCAGTGGTTCCTTTTGCTCTTATTATTGGTATATATTGTTGGTGTTGTGAGATTCTTGTTATTTCCGTTTAAATAGCATGTTGAGTTTCCTCTGTACTTTAAGATTATGGCAGTTTATTAATTGAGCACGGTAAGTTTGATTGAAAGTAAAAGTGAGTTATGATGTCGTTGAGTAATAAACATCATTTCGTATTTGTTATTCTGATGAGTTTATTGCTCGATGTGTGTGTATATATATATTGATTCTTGTAATAAACATAGAAGGTATCCAATCCTTGTTTTACCGTATGGCTTGTACTTAAAATTCATGTGGCTAAATGATGGAAAACAACCACAAATGATGCTGATCACTCTAGTAAATGAAGGTTAAATTTTGAATATACACTCTTTTTTCATTTGTTGGTTTATTGATGGGTTTGTCTATTTCTATTTCCTTTAAAACTGCCACGTTTTTTGTATTTCTCTTATATTTCTCTAATAGGGGCTTGTTGGGTATAGAAATGCTCATGTTGTGGTGATTGGTATTTTTCAGAAAAACATCATAAATAACGGGGAAGAGTACAAGCAGGCTGAGTAGGCTAATATCTATCTACTTTTGGTCACCGCTAAGCCTGGAAGTGTGGATTTCAGGTGCTATGAATGACGCATGCTTTTGGCACTAGAATATATGTTATCTTTACTGGATGTAGGAAAGTAATGTATAAAGTTCGGTATCTAAAACCATATATAGCTTTTGGTAGTCGCTGCTATGTATAGGCTGTAGGCTGCATACCTTGGGACCTCGCGGAATTGTAAAATTTTGAAATGAATTAAAGTTGAAAGTTTTAGTTCTTTTATGTATAATTATGGTTGGTAGTTGGTACCAGGTTATTACACATATCAATTTCACAATTGTTCCAGTCCTCCGTGTAGTGAAATTTCGGAAGCAAGCCCAGTTTACTGAAGAGTTTAACCTAAAGAAACTAAGAAACTTGTACTTCAGCAACATTACTTGTTATGAAGGGCTCGGTACTTATTTGAGTGTTTCTTAAACTTTAATTTTTCTGAAACAAAATACTCAAGATTAATAACAATTAACAACTCAATATATCCCTCTGGGATATCCGATTAAATCGAAAGGACACATAGAACGACTACTTTTGTACAGATTCAACACTAAGCAAATCCTGTGCTAACAGAGATTCATGATCTTTTTTATTTTATTTTCTTATCATAAATGCTATTATATATATCTAGCGGAACAAAATCTAGCTTCCTGTTAAGTCGCTAACTCAATGTGTACAAGAAAGAATCACTGGTATCACATATGCAAGTTGCAGACTTGCAGCTACCTCATACATACTAAAAAAGTGCTATCCAAAATTGCGTTTGATATATGTATATCATGGATTTCAGCATCTTTTTAAATGGTCAAATATATATTGATAATTTTTCAGAAATTCCAAGTGTTTTGGGATCAAAATTTTACTTGTTTACTAGTCGGATATACCAAAAAGTGATGGCATATTCGCACAGAGCTCAAGGTCAACTCCACCAAACAGATTGAGAAGAGAACCGTCTTATAATATTTATTATAGCATCTCAATTATTCAGAGTCAACTTATAGAAGCCCGTACTTATATACAACTCTTCTAAGTTGTATCACGCAGAACATGTTCATCTTGTACCAATTTCTGTACTTGCATATCTTGTATGTAGCTTGACTTGAGTACCTTCTTTTTTAATTTGATATACGAGCTGTGTATTGACTCTTCTATTCTTTTCTTATTAGTGTTTCATTTACAAGCGTTTCTTTCTATTTTTCCAATGTTGGCAAGAGCCTACTCTTCTGGGATCCAATGTAGTGTTTTCATCGATTTTAATTAGTTACGGTTAAATTCAACCACCTCTGGTCATTAGCTAACTATGTTCTACCTTAAGCTCATTTACGTATTTGTCAGTAAAACAATGTGGCTCTTTTGCTTTCAGCACTGGAACTATAACCAAACTATCCGTGTTCAGATGTTCTATTATAAACTGTCATGGAAACGGCGCTCATGAAATTATTACATACATAGTTAAAAAGACATTGTTACTCCAACATTATACATAAGCATGGTTAAGAACAAAGTATCTACCTAGCAAAGAGTAACATTTTGGAGCCATTTTATTTAAAAAACTCTTGAAAGGGTACTTTCTCTGCGGACCTTACACAGAAGCTTGTGCAATTGGGATACACAATGTACGTATTACTAATTAAAGTAAACTACGAATGGAAATTTGTGGCATATTATACTCCTATAACAGTGGAATATCCTAAAATACCGATTAAATTTTATAGTTTATAGACTATAGTTTTATAACTCAAGTCAATTAGCGTATGGGGCAGTCGGAACCGTACATTTGTTAAAAGAAAATATAGTGAAATAGACCTGTTTATATTAGTTCCTGGAAATGCTACTCAATCGATCACTTGCCTCTATGCCTCCTTACATTGACTTATGCATACAGCATATACCTAATAATATTGTAGCTTAATCTCACGTTTGTCAGCTGATGTCCGACATAGGCGACCCTCGAATTACTTTATGTTTATGTGCACCTTCTTTGTAACAAAAAAAATGTAAGTAAATAGTATGACTTCTTTTTCTTCTGAAAATGAATTTGGTGTGATCAGTCTGAGAGTTTCTGTTCCTGCTGCATTTAAGTAGTTCAAGTTCGTAGTCAATTACAGTGATATATAATTGTTCGGTTTGTATTGCCATGTATGGAAACCATCTGAAAATTTCTGCAGATTTGGATATAGAACTGAACGAATAATCAGATTCCAACCGACTGGAAACCAGATAATTTGTAAAGAATAGGGCTGCAATGAAGTCTGAGTTTCATTCTTGATTTAGCAAGCAATAGTTCGGCTAAATTTAAAGATGTTATTCACAAACTCCTTGTTCAGAAATTATTTTGTGCACCGAGTGGCATAACTCGCATGTCCAAGTGAACTAAATAGAATTAAGGGTGCATGCTTAGAATTGTGAATAGGTCTACGACCTGCTGCGTTCGTCCGGTCTTTAGCAACGTTCGAACCCTTGACATCCGGTAAATGGAGCGAAGGAGAGGGAGATACCTCTACACTAAGATGGGTTGCTACGTTCTTTCTTGTTTATTTCTATTTTAACTAGCCCTTGAACATTAGTAATTTATAACCATGTGTAAAACATTTAGTTATAGAATACAAGTATCAGTGAAGACATTTTAGTTATAGAATGCAAGTATCAATGAGGACATTTTAGTTATAAAACAAATAACTACAACTTATAATTATCATAGAAGTTCTTAGTAAAATATACTTGGTTCCTGATATAAAAAATCCTAATGGCTTTGCATTCTATGCAATGTCAACCAAAAACTATTATAAATACCTAGCCCAGTTCACTTTTCATAAACACACCAGCACCAACTTTCTTTCCTTCTGCTTCAATTTCTTCCATACATTCAATAGAGAAATGGCAGCCTCTGAAGAATCCATTGGAACCTCGATGCATGGGGTTACAGGAAGAGAACAAACATTTGCCTTGACCATCTCCTCACCCGAAGTACAAACTGATAAAACTGCTAAATTCGATTTACCTGTTGATTCTGAACACAAGGCCACAACATTAAAAATCTTCTCCCTTGCACAACCTCACATGAGAGCTTTTCATCTCTCATGGATTTCATTCTTTACTTGTTTTGTATCCACCTTTGCTGCAGCACCTCTTGTCCCCATTATCCGTGACAACATAAACCTAACCAGAAGTGACATTGGCAATGCTGGTGTTGCTTCTGTTTCAGGAAGCATATTCTCTAGGCTTGTCATGGGAGTAGTTTGTGACCTTATTGGTCCGCGATATGGCTGTGCTGTTATCAACATTTTAGCAGCACCTATAGTGTTTTCAATGGCATTTGTATCATCGGCTGAAGGATACATAGCTATTCGATTCATGATCGGATTCTCACTTGCCACATTTGTATCATGCCAGTTTTGGATGAGTACAATGTTTAATAGCAAGATTATAGGACTAGTTAATGGAACTACTGGCGGATGGGGAGACATGGGTGGTGGAGTCACTCAACTTCTAATGCCTTTTCTCTTTCAGGTCATAAAACTAGCTGGTGCTACTCCATTCACTGCGTGGAGGATTGCCTTCTTTATTCCTGGATTGCTTCATTTGGTCATAGGAATCATGGTCTTAACTCTTGCACAAGATTTGCCTGATGGAAACCTTAGTTCCTTACAAAAGAAGGGTGATGTTACCAAAGACAAGTTCTCTAATGTCAGTCTCTGTTTCACTGTCTTATCTTCCTTTTTTTTGCTAAGCCACTGTTTTAATCTTTAAACGCACACATATAACGTAATGCATGACAACTGTTTGCCTGTGGATATTATTTATGATTGATTCTTTATTGTTCAGGTGTTATGGTACGCAGTAACAAACTACAGGACTTGGATATTTTTCCTCCTCTACGGCTTTTCCATGGGTGTTGAGTTGTGCATAAACAACGTTATTTCAGAATATTTTTATGACAGGTTTGATCTAAAGCTTCAAACAGCTGGTATGATCGCCGCAACTTTTGGGATGGCCAACTTTGCTTCGCGGCCATTGGGTGGATATGCTTCAGATGTAGCAGCTAGAAAATTTGGGATGAGAGGAAGGCTATGGATCCTATGGATATCCCAAACTATGGGGGGAGTCTTTTGTATATGGCTTGGCCGTGCTAATTCACTTCCTATTGCTATATTAGCCATGATCCTTTTCTCTATTGGTGCCCAAGCAGCTTGTGGTGCAACATATGGCATCATTCCTTTTGTTTCACGACGATCTTTAGGTCTGCTTAGTGGACTAACTGGTGCAGGTGGTAACTTTGGAGGTGGTTTGACACAATTACTTTTCTTTACGGGCACCACATTTTCCACTGCAATGGGCCTCACTTGGATGGGAGTTATGGCCGTTGCTCTCACACTTCCAGTGGCTCTAGTGCACTTTCCGCAATGGGGAAGCATGTTCTTCCCAGCTTCTAAAAATGAAGAACATTCAGAAGAACACTACTACGGATCTGAGTGGACTGAGGATGAAAAGGAGAAGGGTTTACACAGTGGAAGTCTCAAGTTTGCAGAGAACAGCCGATCAGAGCGCGGCAAGAGAATGATTGTGGCGGTGCCATTTACTCCCCCTTATGGAAGCCCCAGCCATGCTTGATCAGAAGCGCCATGCAATAAATTTTATGTTTTAATGAGAAAATAAAAGTGAAGTTACAGTATTGTCTTCCTGATCTGTACTACTTGGTATATATGTTCTATGTTTCTGATCTGATCTTTTTTGCACTCAATCTGCATGTATGCTAGATGAGAGATCTTTGCAGACCACTTTCAAGTTTCCACTTGTATATATATATATATATCTATCATTAAAGTCTTGGTTTTACTTCTGCTTCGATCATTTTCACAAATTTCTTGTTCCCTAAAGAATAACAAATATGATAAATGCCCTTGGTACCCATCAACACGGCACTTTACATGAGGTATATATTATATGTAATTTCAACTACGCTAGAGGATCTCCAATGTTATGGCATAAGTTTGACAAACGAATTTATTAAAATTAAGTAGCAAGGTGCTAGGAAAGTGACAAAGTAAGCTTCAATATTCAAGTAAAGACGCGTGGGATAAAAATGTAAAGGGAAACCAAAAAATTGCAGCACTGCAATGATTTAGAAAAAGAACAGCATGCATCGTACTATCCCAAGAAACGGAGGTAAAACAGTCAATAACACTAGAAAAAAGTTGGTGTAAAATTTATATATATATATATATTGCCGTATAGAAGATGTTAGGAAGATACATTTAGAATCGGAATATATTTACATCAATCGCAAAGAAAAACTGAAAAGAAGTCACTTCGTAGTAAAAACAGCTAACTGCATTCAATCTATTGGCCTGCTGATTGTGTGCTCAATTCAGTGTTTTCAAAATATTTGTGGAATCAAAAAGTCTACTGATGGAAGAATAAACCAACGGCAGAAATCTGGTGCAGAGTTAAAGCTAATACTCTATTTTCCCGCTGCCACCGCACGTGCTACAAGACCGGGCAGACGAACATCTTGAACAGTAGCTCCATTTCTTAGGAAGCCTGTTATGTTTTAAAGAAGTTTATAAATAAGACTACAGAAAAACAAATAAACACAATGATGAGAAACAGAATAAGGTTGTACCCTGCTGTATATCTAGTGGCCGCATTCTTAGCACTAAGTCTAGCTTTCTCAGCGTTTCCATCTGAGAGTCTCTTCAGCACAAACCCTTCACCTTTACACTCGGAACAAATACCTGAACCACGGCAGTCTTCACAAGTTTTGAAAGGTACCTGTGTTTTGAACATGAATTCAGAAAAAAAAAATAAAATTTCCGACTGCAGGTCCTTGCCTAGCCATAAAATTTTAAATAGCAATTTAGCAACAAAAACCAAATTATTTACATAAACTTAGAAAATTTTATTATTCTTTGTCTATATTGGCTATCACTTGGCTGTTCCTTATTACAAATAACGTTCCCCTTCAGTTATAAAGTCTCCTCCTTTAGTGCAAAATATGAATTTCTAGATTTAAAACATACCTACAAAAGTATCAATCCATCGTCGAAGTTACCAAACAACAGAACACCATATTGCATAGCATATCTGATTTTTTAGGATAATTAGAGTCAAGAATTGTTAGGGTGAAATATTCTAGCATGCGTAAATTTCATCTAGGATTTCTAGGCTTGATGCAATATGAAGCCCTTTAAGAATGTACTTCAAGTTCTCCCTAACCTTTAGAAAATTTCGTGCAATTCTTTTATCGATTACTAAGATATGATGCATTGGCATCACAGTCTAGACGATTATTTACATTGCAATAGATGTTGCTCTGATCAGCGATCGACACATGGCTCCACTGAGACTCAAACCCTCGGCCTCTTCTTACCGAGGGGAAAGGGGTATCCACTAGGCTACAATTCCATGGATTATGTATTTGATTAGGTGGCGTAAAAAAGTAAACAGAAACAATGAACACAAAAAAGAGAATGTTTTACAGAATCATAATGTATTACTAGATAATTTCAAGACTTTTCAGAATTAATTTCATTAGATGATTCCAGAACTTCTAGAATCTAGCTGAGCAGTTTGTGAAGTACCCTGCCGCCTACACCCAAACAGTGTGCTTAATAACAGTTCCATCATATATTTTGTTAAGCCAGTCTCTATTTCCATGGTCAATTCTCAACAGTAAAGTATGGAGTAGCCCCACACAAGTACATGCTAACAATTCGTAATACAATAATGTTGGTAGTCATGATATTGAGCACAATTAATCTATTCTAATGGCCAGTAAAACAGACCTCAGTTGCTTCAGAAGCTTTGGTTCTTCTGACAAGAAGGGTAGCCGCTGCACCTACGACAGTGGCAGCAACTGCAATAGAGGATGCTGTTTCTACCAGTCCAGCAGAAACAACATTTCTCATTAGGCCTCCTTTTCTTGATCTCATGGAAATTGAAAAATCATGTCCTCTGTGGATAGAATGATTACCAGCTTCAAACTTATTTATCCTAGTTGCTTCACAATCATTAGTAAAAAAAGTTAAACTTAATGGTACCTTCCCGGAATAATTTACTAGTTAAAATCTTGCACTGATTAGAAGCTTATCATTCAAATTACATACATGATTGAACAAAATTAGCTTAAAATGTAACAATAAGTTCATTCATCCTTGGAACCAAAAATTTGTATGCAACTATAGAAAGTTCAGATTTATTCTACCACCTAAACTGATTTAGAAGGAGAAAAAACAAAAATTGTGACATCCATAAAGAGTGAAGGATATAGCAAATCAAACCCATAAGCAAAATCTAACAGGACGACACTACTAAGATATACATATACAGAGTAATAGAGCATGCTGTTATCCTAAACTACTAAGATTGCCACCCCTCATTTCACATGTCATTATAAATAAAAAGAATTATGTAGATACAGTTAAACGTCGATATAAAATATTATTGAAATTGGGTAATTTTATTTATGTATTGAGATGATTCTAGTTGTAATGTCATGAATTGCAGGTACATGAATGTGGTGTTTAAGATGAATGGTTCTCAACTTTTCATCCAATAGATTAAGCTGCTCGTTTGCCTTTCGAACATTATAAAACCTACACAACTAAAAACCATAGCTACAACTAGAATCATAGTATTCTAATATCTATTCAATGTTCAAAACCATAGTTAAAAACTAAGTTACTTCGAGAAAAACAAGAACTGCAGCAACAATTCATATGATTCTGCCTTAATTCGAAATGACGTATAAGTTAACAAGAAAGTTGAAGGAAAAAAGGGTAAGTTTAGCTTACTAGAAATGATAGCGAATGGTGAAGTGTGCACAAGAAGCTCCATTTTTCTCTGAGAATGAGAATCGCTAAGTGCTAACTCAGAACAGTTTCCATCTCATTTTTTGCTCTTCCAGGCTCCAGCTTATCTTGGATATTTTTCTCTGTTGTAGTTCCGCTTTTGCCCTTATTTTTTATGCATCTTTTTTTTTTTTTTTTTATTGATTACATTTTACTAGTAACTTTTTAACACCTGGACATGGTTTGTGGACTTTGGAATCCAAAATTTAATTGGGCTAATAGCCTAGAATAGTTGAGTGTAGTTTTCTAGTTGTCCAGTACAAAAAAGTTGGACCTTTGGTCTAATAGGAATTTTTGGCAACTCAGTCGAGAAAAATGGCGGATAGAGGTAATTTTTAAAAGTTATTGTTAAAATTCAATTCTCTAGAAAAGATGTGATGTACCCTGAAATTTTCATTTACTCTCGAGAGTAGGAGTGATTCTGTATGCTTACGAAGTGTCAGGTGTACAGTTAAAAAATTATTAAATTTAAGTTGGAATTGATTTTAAACAAGTTGAGTTTTAGCAAAATTTTAACCTTAAATTTATAAATAAGTTTGATTTGAGCACAACATCTTTTGTCTCGATAATTTGTAAACAAATTCAATTATAATTCGTCTGTTAACCTATTTTGCGAACAAATTTGAGAGAATATTTTATTTGCAATAATCGGTACTTGTATACGAATTGATTTATCAGTCTACTTTATCAATTCATCATTCTTATTTTTATTAATATTAATTAAATTATAATATATGCTAAATTGTAAATTTTAATTGCATATCTAAAACTAATGCAACTANATACTATACTCTTATAACCGAATAATCGAATATGCTATATGTATAACGAGTTTAATAAGAAAAGTTGTCAATAAGCAAGAGTTTNCTGAACAATTTTATATGCATTATTATTCATAGTTCGCGAGACACTGGGGATGGCAATGGGTTCGGGTATGGCTGAATTCATATCCAAACCCGAAAATTTTATCCATACCCGAACCCGACCCGAACCCTAAAAATACCCGAAAATGAATACCCGAACCCGATCCAATGGATTTCGGATCGGATTCGGGTATACCCGAAACCCGAAATTTTTTGGATTGGATATGGACATATACCTGAAATCTGAAATCCG
>PHNY01156438.1:1040-14537 GCA_003724115.2 Anethum foeniculum
AGGGTTTTTGGCCACGATTCTCTCCCGCTAAATTACAAACATACCTCCGAGCATATATTGAGTTATTTTTGACACGCTTTTGTGTGTTTTGAATCTTAATTGCAAACCCATTCTTTAAAGCATAAGCCCTAAATAAATTCTCCGCATCCTAAACTACTAAACTAGGGAAAATTTGATGCAAGTACAGAATAGTAACATGTACATCTTCATCCACATCCTTATCAATTTTATCACTTTTATCATGCAAATTATCACTATTCTCATGCAAATTTTCATCCTCATCAAAATGTTCACTAATCAAAATTTTCTCACCATCATCATCAACAATATTTACATACTCATAACATCTACTACTACTACTACTACTACTCTTAATATCATCATATACATCAACATTCTTATTTTTTTTCAAACTTTTTCTACCTACAAATCTTGCAAACATTTTATCCATTATTGAAATAAATAACAAAAATACAAGAAATTTCTTACCCAATTGATGATGGATGAATTTTTCCAAGATAATCTCCCAAACTAGCTCCACAATTCAACAACTTTTGATTAGGAGCCACAAAAACAAGAAGATGATCAGCTAGGGTTATAAAGTGAAAGTCCAGTGCTTCCGCGCTTTTTTTTCCGTGGATCGGCTACACGTTTCGCGGAAAAAAAGCGCGGAATTCCGTCTTTCCGAATTTTTTTTTAAAATCCCAGCCATTGGATCGTGATCCAACGGCGGATCAAGGAAATAATGTGTTGGATAAACGTGTTGATCCAATGGCTGGGGAATAATATGTTGGATAAACGTTCCGTGACAAACACTTGTCGGGAACATAACCCTTTTAAATAAGTATGAATCGTTCATGTTTATAAAATTAACTAAAACCCTGCCCAATTTCCATCCATCTTAACTAAACCCTGAAAACCCTAACAACCGAAAAATGGGGGCACAATCGTATCTCCGGCGACTCTTTCTCCGGCCATCACAATCACCCACCGTACCCATACCACTAACTCCCTATAATCACTTCCTCCGAACTCACTGCACCAAAAGTCAAGGAAAGTGGTTGACTTTACCACCGTTTACTCACACTATCAATGGTTCTTCATTGGGAAAAGAAATTTATACCAACAACTCTGGAGAAGCTACAGCTGAAACGACGGCGTTTAAGTGGATTATCAAATGCTGCCCTCAGCTGCCTCGGTCTCTTGTGCAGAAACTGTTTCGATTGAGGCAGGTATTAATTTCAACATTTTTGTGTTATAAGTGTAATTTAAGTTGAATAGGTAGTTCCGATATAATGTCGAAAAATTATTTGTTAATTGTGGAGATTAAGTTTTGGATTGTTGGATGGAAATAGGTTAGGAGAGAATGTGTTGAGGTTTTGAGTTCTGATGTAGGCGGTCTAGCTCAAGAACGTCGAGTCAAACGGGTAATTCTTGATTGTTGAGTTGCTTGTAAATTCTTATTAATTATTTATTGTTGGGTTTATTTATTTATTTATTGTTGTATTTTTAATAAATTGGAAGGTGGGATCTAAGGATGCTATGCAATACGGAGATAGGATATTTCTTCCTAACAGTGTCCAAGAATTGCATTCTGAAAAAACTGAGAGAACTGATAAGATTGAGTGTCGTTATAATGAGGAGGAAGAGAAGTTTTTACGGAGCCTTGAATTGTACAAGGTCTTGATTCTTGATGCATTTCACAAATTTATAAGTTTTTCCTGTTCTTTTGTTCAATGTGTAACGGGGCATACATCTTCTTTAAAACACTTTGTAGGATTCAGCTATTATTGTTGTCAATAAACCGCATGGAATGCCCGTTCAAGTAAGCTGTACTCATCTTTGTGCAAGACACAGTTTGCGTTCTGTTTTATTTATTGCCACACAAAATTTCAACTGTATAGACTTACCGTATGACAGGGAGGTGCTGGCATAAAGAGAAGTCTGGATGAGCTGGCCAGTACTTATCTAAAGAATGATAACTTAGAATCACCGAGGTTGGTGAGTAAAAACACTCTTAGTTCTTAATTATTATTATTTTTTTTGGACTAAATGAATAAGCTGCATTGATAGAATTTATATAATAACTGCCTCTGCAGTAACAGTTACCCAACTGTTATCTAATTAATCTCCTTTGCATGTGCTTTTTTGTGTATAATTAATATATGATGTTCCAGTTGTAGACTTGAAAGTTCAATCCCTGTTTTAATAGTTACTGGGATTGTGATGCGGGATTTTAAAGGTTTTAATTTTTACTTGTTTTTCATCAAGTTGGTTTCAGAGTAAGCATTCGGCTGTTTAGAGGAGTATATTAGTTTTAAAACTTCATGTTTATTTGTTTATTCAAGTTTTTATATACGGCGTCTTTTAATATTCCGAACCTGGATTTTTGTTGATCTTCACCTTTGGAATGCTGAATCCTTATGAAAACTTTCTAGCCCTTCATCGATCCTCTCAACAACCCTCATTCTTGTAATTTTCTGCTAAGGGCCCATTTGTTAATGGGTGAACGAGTCCATATGAATGGAACCATTCCCATATTTATTGTTCAGACTGTTTGGCTTTCACTTTTATACCTGGACGACTAAAAAAAACATCTGAACCAGTGGCCTTTAAAATTATCAAGGAATGGTTCAAATTGTACACTATGGCCTTCTTTGTTCTTTATTTTTTATTAATAAAATTTCCTATTAACTTTTCAAATTGTACAATCTGGTCTTCTTTGTCATTTATTCTTTATAAGTATAAATTTCCTTTTAATTCTTGTTGTGGATATAGAATTTATACATGAACTAGTATTTATTCTATAAAATAATATTTGAACAGCTAAAAAAGATAAATAATTATTTTCCGACCATTCTTTTTATTAAAATATAAGGTAATTCATGTAATATTTATTTTTATATTTGTTGTATAGTAGTTTTTAACTTAAAAATATAAATAGTTAAGATAAAATAGATCATATAAAAATTTTCTTACAAGTCCTTAAATTTGCAATAGTAATTTTATAATGTTATTTTTATATCAAGAAAATGGGAGATTACATTCATTGATCTCTGGTTGGATTTAAATTGTATTAAATTAGCTATCAAAATTTCTACCCCTACTATAATTATATGTGAAATTTAAATTTTTTATTAATCGTAAAATCAAGTTAATATTTAAATTTGGAAGAAATTGACCTTAATCTCCTCTTAATTATGCTACTTTAAAATGACAAATATTGGATTGTAACTTCCTTGTGCTAATTATATAATAAATTTGATTTTCCATCAAATATTATTAATTATTAACTTATAAATATTAGTATTCAGAAATTTTAAATTGTTGTAATCAAACAAGATCATTCAGATTATTAATTATTCAGAAATCTTAATTATTCAGAAAAAATCGTTCAGATTTAACAAATGGCCCCTAAATCACAATTCTATCAGGAAAAAAAAAATACCAGGAGTGGAAGATAGATATAAAAAAGGCAAATTTTACAAATAAAAAAACTACTATAAACCTCTAAATTGCCGAATATGAAAAGGTAGGAAAGGTGATTTCACTATATTTCCGTCATCTGTTTGTCAAACATAAAACTATAGAACTGATTGAATAGACGTGAAATCAAGAGAAACTATTGGAAACTTTTAAAATTCTGCATATGCATGTGTTTTGGGCAAGAATAAATGATGACCTAGTTGTACACTTGAAACTTGAATTCCTATAGCTATTGGGATTGTTCATGTAACATAGAGTTTTCACAATGCGACTGAAAATTGTCAAAATGATCATTATATACTCAGAAAAAGAAAGTGCTAACTTCATGCCTCCAAGTAACCAAAGTTAAACCAGCTGTTGTAAGAACGAAACTTGCCGTAGCTCTATGGATTTTGCCATTACAGGAAAACTAAAACTGGAAGAAAGAAGAAACAGACAATTAGAATCTTAACAAGCCTTTGCACAACATCACAAATATCATTTTTTTAAGGTCTTCAAGGATGTTTTTTCCTCAAATTTTAGTCCCTGTCCTTCCCATTTTATTTTTCTTCATTTAATCTATGTATCAAGTAGTTCCAGTTATTCATCCGGTATGAAAGATGTAGAGCTCGATACATCTTCAAAGTTGTAGTTTCACCTCAGTTCAAGTCTTAAAGATGTTCCTGTCTAGTGCTAATTTCATATATGCTTATCTTGCCATGGACAAGCTTGGTGGTTATTAGGTGCACAGACTTGATAGAGATAGTAGTGGTATTTTGGTGATGGGGAGGACACAATTAAGTACTACCATTTTGCATTCAATCTTCCGCGAGAAGACTTCTGGAGCTTCGACTGAGGTGTGTAACCTACTTTACCTTGTGTTTGTTTTGTTGAATATATGTATATATGATGCGTTATTTTTTTCTGTAGAATTAGTATATGCGTATTTAAAAGTATATTATTTTAAGGATCTCGAGGAAAAAAAGGAAATACTGCAGAAGAAGTATTGGGCACTTGTCTTTGGATCTCCAAGACGTCGACAAGGAAATATATCACTGCCCTTGGGGAAGGTCAGATTATCTTTGTTCTGATCAAATCTTAATAGATGCTTCATTTTCCTCATTCTTGAACTACCTAGCTTAAACCTCTATAGCATCTACTTAGAATCCTTTAGAGCATGCTATACATTTTAAAGACTGTAGAATCATTTTCTCGCCGGGAGTACACAATATATACATTATCTAAAGATTATGAAGGTCTACGTAGCTGACAATTACTTAAGAATAAGTTACCTGATATTTTAATATCATTTGGCTTATCTTATGAAAGTCCATACAGTTGAAGAATTAAGACTTTGATTGGAATATAATTGCTTCACTCCGATTTCTAAGGAGGACTTTAAAATTATGAAAACTGTGTCAAGTAAAAAAGAGGTTATTGCATTGTGCCAGGGATGATGTACTTGTTTCGTTGTGTTCCAATCTTTAAAGTATCTGTTTTTCAATTGTTGACTTGAAATTTTCTTTTATTTAGGTGGTTATGGATGATGGTAAATCTGAGCGGATCACAGTCGTTGATAATGCAGATAGTATGCCGTCTCAGCATGCTATTACAGAGTATCGGGTAATAGGATCTTCTAGCCATGGTATGCACTGAACCTGCTACATGCTTAAATTCTGGAACTAACAAATATTATAAGTGGCAGAAATTGGTTCTTTTTTCTCCTTCAACAATTTTTGGTAAATGGATGTTGTAAAAGACGGAAAATCAATATTAGAAAACCTTGCCGGGACTTGTTCTTTATATTCTCTAATAACGCTTTTCATATATTGGTAAACCTGCAGGTTACACATGGTTGGAGTTATGCCCTCGCACCGGTCGAAAGCATCAGGTAGCATTCACAGATCTATACTCTGTACTTGTGTCAGAACTTTTTATATGAAAGGCCGGCATATCTATCATAATTTGTGACTCACTCTTCTCCTCTTGCTGGAACAAGCTCCGTGTTCACTGTGCTGAGGTGCTGGGCACTCCAATTGTTGGAGACTACAAGTATGGTTGGCAAGCGCATCGGAAATATTTCCCTTTCTCCGATCTTGAAGAAAACCTGGACGAAAAGCTTCTGAAGGGGAAGAAACTACCATTTGGTCTCGATTTGGAGCACGGAAGTGTATCTGATAAGCGGCCCAAGCTACATCTACATTGCAAGGAGATGACATTACCAAACGTGTCTCTCGCTATAGAACGCGCCCAAAGATGTTCACCCCATAATCTTGCAAATCTTGAAAGCCTAAAATTGGATGCTCCTCTTTCTTATCACATGCAAAGAAGCTGGGATATCTTGAATTCTTGAGCTATAGTAAATTGATTGTTCAAAGTTCCTTTCTGGAGGTATCCATTTATTTTTCTTTTTACATCATACAAAGAAGATAGAACTTGAACACTATATTTTGAGGTTGTGGAATGTGGGTGTGCCATCAGCTTCGTTTTGCAAGGTTTATTTATTGAAATTTGAAGAGGCCAGGATGATTTTAACAAGCTTAATGCAAGTGTCTATATCTTTAACATGGTTCAATACTTATAAGAAGCTTAATGCAAGTTCGCTGGATTCCAGTAATTCAGTATGTTAACAGGGGCTACTTTGTCGAGACAATGTTAACAGAGTATATTAACGAAATAAAATTGAAGAAACTAAGACTGATGAATTGCAATAGTAATCTCAAGAAAGAGAGAAACAAATTGTTGTGTGGATTAACTGAATTATTTCCACAGATTAAAACAAAAAAATAAAATGATAAAAATTTGTAATTAGGTAGTAGGTTCTATTGAAACGAAGAAAATGTATAGATTGAAATGAGGAAAACCATCTCACCTACTACAAGCCAGCCAACAGGCTTAAGCCAGGAGGGATGTCTCATTTTCAATGTCAATTTTCCATGCCACGCACCTAAACTTGTTCTCAACGAAAACCATTTTTTCCTCAGAAGTGGGTATGCATGTTTCTCTCTGTCCATTGTATTTATTCTTCACTAGTTCACTAACTCTTCTTCCTATACAAGATAAAACTAGGAAAACATACACCATTCATCATAGTTTGTTCACAGAGAAATGGGAGAGATAAGCTTGGGAGTGGACAGAACAACTATAGGATGGGCAGCAAGAGATCCATCTGGACTTCTCTCACCATACTCCTACATCCTCAGGTTACCTTGTCTTTACATTCCTTCATTTTTCGCATTTCATATAGTTTCTACATATAGTTCTTAAAAATGTATCTGTGTATGTTAACAGAGACACTGGCCCTGAAGATGTTTACATAAGGGTCATATGTTGCGGGATTTGCCATACTGATATTCATCAGATCAAGAACGATCTTGGTGCCTCCAGTTACCCCATGGTTCCTGGGTATGTTTATCTTTTTCTCCTTTTTCTTTCCAAATTTCCTTGTCTCTCAGAGAAATTGCATGCTTTTGTTAACTTCGTAGTCCTTTCTTATGCAAGAACTATCATAGAGTCGGGTTTATAAGGAAAAATCAATTTGTCAATCATTATCAATAGGGAAGATCGCAGATGGGAATAATAATTCAAAAGTAAACTCTAACGTTAAAACATGCATGTAATTCAGGAGAAACTGTTTGTTTTGGTACTCATTTATCTTTTGGGTACTCATCTAATGATTTTTTTGTGTTTGGTATTGTTGAAGGCATGAAGTGGTTGGTGAGGTTGTGGAGGTGGGATCAGATGTGAGTAAGTTCAAGGTAGGAGAATGTGTTGGTGTCGGAACAATTGTTGGAAGCTGCAAAACTTGTGGTCCTTGCACTGCAGAGGTTGAACAATACTGCAACAAGAGGATATGGTCATACAATGATGTGTACACCGATGGCAAGCCTACTCAAGGAGGATTTTCCCGTGCCATGGTTGTCGATCAAAAGTAATCAAACGATTCTTCTTGCATACTTGCCCCTTAATGTTTCATTACGCCCTAAATAAACTATCAGCAATGTTTTGGAATTTAAGTTATTTAACTTCCTTTTGATTTGGACCATAACTTTACGAGCTTAAACCAAATAGAAAGGCATCAATTTTCTCAAATTGTGTACCAAGAATATTGACTTCGGCCATGCTAGCTAGTCATCACTGGCACGCCTAAAAGGTTGTTATTGTTGGCAGATCTCAATACCTATCTAGTAGTTAGGCATTATGGCCAAATCAACCCAGACTAATTTAATTCCTTCAGGCTTAAACAAGCAATATTGATGCAATCGATTAAGGTTGTCGTATAGCTGACTATGTATTCTCAACGTATTTCAGGTTTGTGGTGAAGATCCCAGAAGGGATGGCACAAGAACAGGCAGCACCTCTACTATGTGCTGGTGTGACAGTTTATAGTCCGCTGACCCATTTTGGTTTAAAACAGATTAGTGGATTGAGAGGTGGTATATTGGGGCTTGGAGGAGTCGGACACATGGGAGTAAAGTTATCAAAAGCAATGGGACATCATGTAACTGTAATAAGCTCTTCCCCTAAGAAGAAGGAAGAGGCAATGGATCATCTTAAGGCTGATGCTTATATTATTAGCTCAGATGCTACTCAGATGCAAGAGGCTGCGGATTCACTGGATTATATTATAGATACAGTGCCTGTTTTTCACCCACTTGAACCTTATCTCTCATTGCTGAAACTTGATGGGAAGTTGATCTTGACAGGTGTTATTAACACTCCGTTACAGTTCATCTCTCCAATGGTCATTCTTGGTAAGTCACTCTACCCATATCTTATTCATGGGTGTGTGTGTATGAAATATTTCAGAGGTTCTTATATATATAGCATTCTTACAGCTGCCTGATTTGTATTTTCTTGGAATATCTGTTTATGAAGGGAGGAAGGTCATCACAGGGAGCTTCATTGGAAGCATGAAAGAAACAGAAGAAATGCTCAATTTCTGCAATGAGAAAGGATTAACTTCAACAATAGAAGTTGTGAAGATGGATTACATAAACACTGCTTTTAAGAGGTTGGAGAACAACGATGTTAGGTACCGATTCGTTGTAGATGTAGCTGGAAGCAAACTTGATCAAGAAATGTAGGAGCCAGCGCAGTTATACCTGTAATGTAACAAACATTCCAAGCAACTTCTGTTATATCAGTGTCACTTGTAAACTACAGTTTGTGTTTTCTTTGTTTACTTGAATCTGTAATAAAAAAATCGGTCTTGGTTAACGTTTGAGTTCCTGCAAAGCATCAATAGTCATTTTTCTTGCCGTTCCTTCATATTATTCTTGACGATAAATTTAATACTTTAGATTTCCAAAATATTTATAGTTATTAACAATTTCTGGAACTTGACAATGTTTGTTTGGAGGTATTAACAAAAAGGGTTTATCTACTACTCCCTCCGTCCCACAATACTAGTCTCTTTTGAAGGAAATTTTTTTCTCACAATACATATCCACTTTTCCTTTTCAATACAAATATAATGACATTATTCCAAAATTAGCCTTCTTGAAAGTTATATAGCAATTAATGAGGGTTGAGTAAGAGTCTACATTCATTCATTTATGAGGGGTATAAGTGGAAAAATATTATCAAATTAATGATTTCTTAATATGCGTAATTTTTCCAAAAAGGACTTATTGTGGGACGGAGGGAGTATTATATAACCATGAGCATACAATAAGAGCGGGAACTTATAAGTAACCTTTGGAATGTAAGACTTTAGTGCAAATTCATGTTATCGCCTGAAACAGATAAGAATGTTCTTTCTTGTAGGTTGGGGATGAGTTGCTATCAGAAGTTGGTAAACCAATAACTTTGTCACTACCTCAGCTTATATGAATATGAATTTACACCCGCTACGGTCCTCGTTAAATGTCAAAGCATTAGTTGCGCGACGTTAAAAAGAGCAACCTTTTTGTAAAATGATAGGTACTCGGGATTTTTCTCAAAAAATTATAGGTATTCCGAAATTTCTCCCAAGTAGTGATGTGTTATTTGAGTAATTAGTAATTTTTTAATAATAATGTGAGACTCGTATATATACATACTAGCATATAACCCGTGCAATGCACGGACGGATTATAACACATTTGTAATCTTATTATTTATATAATAATAATTTTTATTATAATATATAAAATATAATATAATAAATATGTATTATTGAAAATTATTAATATAAATATTTCTTATATTATGTTATTGACGGATTTCAAACTTTAGATCATTAAAATATTAAATTTTAGAATATCATTTATATTGAATCTAACAATTCTCGTATATTTTGAAAATTTAACAATCGTATAACACATCTATATTATTGTATTAAAATCGAAACACTAAAAATTTGGTGGTATAGTATTTCTATTTTAATAATTACACTTAAATCTTTTATTTTACAAACAAAATTTTTGTATACGAAATTCATATTTAAATCTACTTTTTTAAAAAGAACATTCATTTTTTTTATTATTATTAGCGTTGCTTCCTCCGGCAATTGTATCTCAAGAGTCGTGATGCCCTGCAGAGTCTTGAATCTCACGGAGAAGTGTTGTAGGTAGATGTCTTTATTTTGTGATTTTTTTTAATTTTTGTGTTTTCTTTTAATTATTATAGTTTTAATTATAGAAATAGGGTGATTATTTTTGGAAGGCGTTAACCAACCAACCAAATTATACTTTATTTTGCTTATAATAGTATAGTATAGATACATTCCCAAATTAAAATTTACAACCTATCATGTCTCACTTGGAGAAAATTGACCTATGGAGTCTTGTGTATTACCATAAATGAAATATAACAAATACTTTAACTCTACTTTTCTAAGTTTTTTAGATTAAAAGAAAAAAGAAAATAAAGGAATTAAATATTGTAGAAAAGAATAGATTTGGTATGTAAATTCTTTCTTGTGTTCCTAAATTTTTCAAGAAAAGAAAAAAAAGTAAAAATACATTAAAATATTCAACATAACTGTTACTACAATTTATATCTCTCCCCTCAAATCATCTCATTTTTAGAAAGAAAATTTGGAAAGAAATTGACCCATATTTACATAGTGCAAGTATTTAGCTAGGATGAATATAATGGAATTAAAGAAAATAAACGAGGATTAGAGGAAAAATTTGAAATAAAATAAGGTGGTGAGTAAAATGAATGTGACAAGGGAACATTTTGTCACAAATTGGAGTGTTCAAACTATTACCAGGTGGTTAGGAATGGAACCAATCAACGAATCAAAGAATAAATTTTTTGAACATTTAACTTTGTTATACTTCAAATATCGTTAACTCCAATCCAATGAAAAATAACGATAACAGCCAGGGTTATAGTTAAAACTTAAGAGAATACGTGCATTTGATAATAAAAGTACAACTCAAAATTTTAGTTAATATTAATTTGCAACTTATCAATTGAAGATACCTTGAGAACCACCACCTGGGCAGACCCTTCCATTGCACATCCGTACTTGATAGAAGATACAATAAAAGGTTATACAGCAGCCATGTAACAAGAAGCCAAGATCCTATTAAATATGAGTAACTCGCTCCAGATTTGTGGATGCTTTTGTTCTGTAATTTCTTGATTAACGATTTTCAACAAAATTCAATACTATCATATAATCCCCTAACCAATATACTACTTCATAAAAGACTACTACCATTTTCTGATTAATCAACCCAACTAAAGAATTCTGAAATATTAAAGGGTTTTAGCGCACAGAATTATTTATATAAAATAAGCAGTAGAAGTTATCAGGTCAAACATTGAGTGAATATTTGTGTAAATACTTACATTTGCATGTGCACCAACAATTTTCTTCCACACATGGTATTAGTATCTAACTCGATCCTCTTACACAATACTTGAACGTTGAATCCTTGCTTCTTAGACCCTTACTTGACAATTTATAACATTTACAACCTATAACTCCCTTGATGAGGATGTGGTGAGTGGTGGCACAAGCATTGATAATTACAACAAATGGTAGATGAGAAAATTTCTTCAAAATTCAAATTCTAGGATTTCTTTATGGTTTACCACTACATTTTTGAGCTGTATAAGGTAAGAACTATAGATGCATTACCAAACCATCAGAAATGCAGCAAAACAATCAATCTATCTATCTTGCAATAATTTCGAGGTAAACACTTTCACAACCAATTTTTAAAAACTAAATGTCATTTCAGTAGTTCCAAAGCAGCATGAAAACATTATTACTGGACAATACTCCTCTAGATGCCTTTAAGCCAGAATAGTAATGCAGTAACATAAGCACAGTGATTACCATGATGCCCTTTTGGAATATGTATGTCACTCGACTGGGAAGCAAAGAGTACATTATATTAGATCTACTGAGTCTTCTTTTCCTTGCTTTTAGGGAATGGAATCTTGCTCAAAATTAGATCATCTAATTTCCTGTATTGTGCTTGAAAAACACTGTGTGCTATACTCAGCTTATCATCAATTTGATCTTGGCGCTTCTCGTACAAGACTGGCACTGATAGACAAAGAAGAATTCCTGAAGCATCATACAGGAAAAAACAAAATAAAGTCAGAAACTCCTAAGGAAAGTATTGCGGAGTATTGTAGGAGACAACAGGAGAAGGGCTCACCAACATAGATCAGAGTAAGGAAGTCAAAAAGACCACCAATGACAGAAATTAGCCACAAGCTAGTAACAACCTGATACACCAATCCACAGCTTGTTGATGAGTTACCAATAAATTAGCACAAATTGAGAGAAAATGTATCTTTATGTAGGTTTTAACAAGATTATACACCTTGAGAAGAACTATTAAGTCTCCTCCAATAGCTATATCACGTGCAATTGACAAAGCACGATTACCCCAATCACACATTACTTCCGCAATCGCTAAAAAGGTTTCTTCAGAAACATCCAGATCAGGAAGAGGAGGCAAAGGCCTAAATTCCATAATTAAAATGTTACCAGTCAAGCTAAAAAACCACACGTAAATTCGAGAACAATCCTTCCCTTGATTGAGGCATTTAAGCATCAACAAAATAAAGCGCGCCCACACACACACACACTGTCATTAAAAACCTTTACAAATAAAACTTTATGATCATATTCATTCGATTAGATTAATAATGTAAACACAAAAGTGGAAAATGATATCTCAATGATATCAGAATAGTGTCACTCTATAATACAAACCGATTGTACCAGATATTTGGCGGGAGAGATAAACCCAACGGAATTTACTCACCTGTTGAGAATGGATGCAGATTTAGCCCAGAAGAAAAGTATAGTAACAAGAAGCAACAGCACATTGGCGACAAATTGTAAGAGATTATATCCCGCTATCTTAAAAAGTATCCAAAAAACGGTGGAAGACACAAGCACAATAAGCGATCCAATCCAATTCTTCCACAACAACACATCAGCAACTGCAACCGATCTTAATATTATCAGTCAAAACATCACCGAAATAACCAAAAAAAAACTGTAAATAAAAATTCAACGAACCAATAGTATATAAACAATTGTCTCCAATCAAATTCTAAAAAATAGACATCGAAACAAGTACCTCATCTCACAAAAGAGTAAATTACACAAACAGAATCAGCATACCGATGAAAAACATGACACAAACTATTAACATTAATCATTACGTTCCACTACAAACATGTATACAAAGACAGCAAATACGTAAAATACACATCAACAACCGCGGAAACGACAAAAACACTGGAAATGCGAATTGAGTGCGATCGAATGTTCAAAAAGCAAGAAACAGAACAAACAGAGTCGATCTTAGGGAAGCACTACAATATATGAAAACAGAATCGAGTAAAATGCATCCAAGCACAATTAAGACATACACAAAATACACACATAAACAAAATGTAATACCTAACCTAACCGATTCAATAAATCATGAGATGTACAATGTAGAATAAAATTGCAAAATGATGGAGAGAGAGAGAGAGATGTGGGAGAGAGAGATGTGGGAGAGAGGGAGAGGGGGAGAGGGAGAGAGAGAGAGAGAGAGAGAGAGAGAGAGAGAGGGAGGG
>PHNY01156438.1:14627-27609 GCA_003724115.2 Anethum foeniculum
TCCGATTTAATCAAACAAAACATACACACAACACACAGATTGCGAGGAGAGGCTTTTCCTTTTTTATGAAAAAGGGAATCAAATCAGGCGACGTGCTTCCGACTTGTAAAACATAAAAAGATAAATCCGCATTTTTTTTAATGACAAAGTATTGAAATATATTTATTTTTTTGTTACATAATTAAAACGTTCTGATAATTGTAAACGTATTTATATTTTTCTAAAATGTGGCAAAATTTTGATATTCCCTCTGTCCCATTTTAACTGATATTTACCTTTTTGACACGCATTTCAAAGTGATAAAAATTATTAGTTATACTTGAAAAAAAAATGATTTTATATTAAATTAAAATTTAGATTCGAAGCTTTAATTTCACCTGCTAAAAAGTCAAAAGCAGTTAAAATGGGACAGATGGAGTACTTTGTTTCCGTCTTTTAAAAAAGTGACCAATATCAACTCATTGTAATTTTTTGCTATTAGTTACTAGTTTTAGTAGAGTGAATAGTGTGGTTTTATATATATTTTACGCGAATTTTCACGGTATTAGTCAAACTATCACAAAAGTCTGGCCACTTTTTTGAAAATGAGTATAAAATATGACCATAATTATGTTCTTCATTATTATAAAATTAGTAATTAACAGCGTAAAGTTAACGGAATTTAGCGGAAGCCATTCTTTTATAATGTAGAAATAAAAGCCAATTTTTTTTTAGAATATAAAAATGTGACCCTTATTTTAAGAATTAATGTGAATATAATCATAACTATATTATTTACTTTTAATAAAACATACATTCATCTATTTCATATCCAAATACACATTTAATTATTTTTAACTCTATATTTTTTATTTATACAAACATAGCACATCTAATGTCAGGTTGTGTTCACTGTGGAATACTGTGAAAGGAATGAAAAATGTTACTAAAAATATTTACGGATAAAAGAACAAGTACTGGGAATATATATATGTGTATATATATATATAGTTAAATTTTATGAAGTCCTTATTTTTTGTGGAGTCAAAGAGTTCTTATATATTTTGCAATTAAAATATTGCAAAACGCATTGTTTACAATCATATTTTACACAAATCACTATTTTAAATAAAATCATGCAAATCTCAAACATTTTCAAGTAGAACACTGCGAAATATGTAATTCTACAAAACATGTTTAGTTTGCAGAACATGCATGTTCTACTTGTAAAATGTATTAGTTTTTTAAGATTTTTATTAAAATATTGATATTTGTAGAACATAATTCATAAGATAATATGTTTTACAATATTTTACTTGTAGATTATATATGGACTCAAGGACTCCAATAAAAACAGAAGCTCCACACACACACACACACACACACACACATATATATATATATATATATATATATATATATATATAAGATTACAAAGTACCGTAAAGGATAGGTGAATACGATACTCAAATATTTCGATTTTAAGTGGATTATAGATTTTAGTGCAGAATCAAAATGAACAAAATAAGGACGAGAAATATATCGTTGTATTAATATAAATCTTGAGTTTGCAATACTCTAATCAATAAATATTAATTACAATAAATTCGACAGCACAACGTTACAAATTTGAGCTTAAGAAATAGATGTTTCGTCTTTAATGGAACTCTCGTTTGTGCAGTTGGTTAACTGAGGACAATTAATGAATTGATTTCATTCAGTTGGTTTAAGTGTAGTCTTTCACTTCACTTTACACGTGGCTAAACCAAGTCTACATATTGAAATTCTTCTTAATTGCTTCAGTTTGGAGGTGATATTGCCTTGTCTTAGAAAAATCTTAGCTAAACTTTGGAGGCGGCAAAGATATTAATAATTTCTAACTCCTAGGACATGGAGGCGACAAAGATGGTACTTAGAAATTATTCTAAGTTGCTACACTCTTGGAGGCGATAACTTTATTACTTAAAAAATCTAAGTTACATTTGGAGGCAACAAGAGAAATGACTTAGTCATATTTTCTTTAACCTTGGAGGTGACATGTCTTCCTTAGTCATTTTTTTTCTTTCAAAATTTTGGAGGCGACATGTATTGCTTGGCTTCATGACTTAGAATATTTTTCACTTGATATTCAGTACAACTCAATTTTCAAGTATTGCTCCATTCTCTTTTGTCATCAACTACTTTCTCTTGATTAAGTCAAGGTGACCTTTTCTTGATGTGCCGACGTCTAGTGCACTGGTCTGGTTCACAGACGACTAACAAAGAGTTGACTAACCTTGCTCTCATTACATTTCATTAGTTGATATTTCCTGCAGCTGTTTCATTGCTACAATCCACTGAAATCCTGTGATCTTTAGTACTTCAAACCAATACACTTCCTTGTAACTTCAAGTCTTCTGAAATGTTATTTTTCACGGAGGACTAAATATGTTAATGGACTTCTTTCCGTATATAGGACTAAACTCCTATATGCCTTCAGATTAAATTATTTTCTCAGAACAGAATCTGAAAGAGATATGAGAAAGCTTCCCAGAGCTTATGCTTCTACAGTGTTAGTGAATGGAGTGGATGAAAGCACATTGATAGTGGATGATAAACCTTGCATTGGCACATTTGAAGGTGAAATGGCATTTATGATCAATAATGCTAAGGTAAAAATCTCCAACTTTATTAGAAGTGGTTCAGTGTACATTAGAAGAGTTCTAAGTCAGGTGAAAGCCTCTACGTGCAAAAGTGACAAACTGCCAATCAAGCCAATTGAGAAGGTATTAAAGGCCAGGGTAGAAGAAGAAACTATCAACAACACAAGTAGAGTACAAGACAGTCCAGAAAGGATTACAGTCTATGTACTAGCAAAGAAATCTTCATTGTTGGTTGATTGTCTACATACTGTGTCAAGTGTCATCTATCTTGAGAAACTTCTGGAAGCTCTGAACAATCCTCCTCCAACTAATGCTTTGGAAACATCAGCAAGGGATGCAGTGCAAGCAAGACTAAATCAAGTAAGATCTGGAAAGAAAACTACATCAGAAGCCACACCAAGACAAGAATCATAGGCTCCAGTGAAAATAAAATTGCAGACCCAAACGAAGCCTGATGATAAAAAAGAAGAAGCACAAGAAACATAAGACAACTCAAAATTAGTTCAGTCTAGAGGAACACATTTGTATCTTGTACTTATCATTCAAAGAAATCTAAAAATGTATATATGATCCAGAATGTAATTAATATTATTTCCTACTTTACGTATTTACTTTTTCTTGTTATCAGTTGAGTTATCCTTAGGAATTTGCTTGTTGAACTCTAACAATCAAATAGGGGGAGATTGTAAAGCATAAATGTAATGTAATATGTAATAGAAGGATCATAACTCAACTTAGGATAAGAATTAGGAATATAAGATTAACTATGAAGCACAGAAATCCAGAAGATCAATTGCAGGACAAATACAAAGGATCAAAACATGGAAGTAAAGCTTAAAGTCTGTTGAAGAATCATAGAAAGAAGTTCATTCAAATGATCATGCCTCTATGAAGAATAAAATGTCAAAAGACTCCATGTTACAGATATGGATTTGATTCAAGGTATTACAGGTCACGGGATTTAAGTGGATTGAAGCAATGAAGCAACTTTAAGGACAAATCAACTTAAGGTCTAAAAGAGATTGATATTTGATTCTTTGTGTTAGTCATCTATGAACCAGACCAGTGCACTAGGTGTCAACACTCCATGAAATGAGATTATTAATCTATCAGAAGAAACAAGTTGAAGACAGGAAGGAATTGAAGCATTGACTGGAAACAAAGCTTAAAAGAATTTTGCTGAAAAAGTTTCTAAGTCAAAAGTTGGCTTCAAGGAAGGTCCCTGTCGCCTCTTGGCTTCAAGGAGAATTCCTTGTCGCCTCTTGGCTTCAAGGAGACTTCCTTGTCGCCTCTTGGCTTCAAGGCTTGGTCCTTGTCGCCTCTTGGCTTCAGGACTTAGTTATTGTCGCCTTCTAGGCCATACTACTTGACTCCTATCGCCTCTTGAAGCCAAGGAAGTCATGGCTTGTCGCCTCTTGGTTTATGTCACCTCCAAGGACTTAACAACAGCAAGACATTGTGAAGCATTTCATGTGAACTTGATTTTGCCACGTGTAAAGTGAAACTCAAGCCTACACAAAACTAACCGAATGAATTCATTTCATTCATTCATCTTCTTCAGCTGCCAACTACATTTTGCGAGAGCTCCATTAAAGCTGTATCTTTATCAGAAGCTTGTAACTGTATTGTTATGCTGTCGAATTTATTATAGCTAATCATTCATTGATTAGAGTGTAGCAAACTCAAGGTTTATATTAATAAAACAATATATTCCTTTACTTATTTGTGTTTGATTCGATTACGTAACTAAACGAAGAACTCAAAAAAAAATCGAATTAATTGTGAGTATTGTATTCAAGCCCCCCTTCTACAATACTTTGGGACCTAACAAAACTTTCTGAAGTGCATCAAACAAGAATGACCATTCTCCTCTCACAAACTTCTTGTTCAGCCTCCCCAGATTAATTGGATTAGCATAACGAATAAACTCCAAAAACTCCTCCATCTAAACATCAGTAGCTTCAGCATCATGATCTTTAACTTTGAAACCAAAGGTTTGATTTATCTCCTTTTCACCAACTTGCAGTTTCTTGCCTCTAATTACATAGGTAATCTCAGTGAAAGAGCTTCCATCCTCTCTAGCCAGCTCAGCATGAGTAGCTGTCCTCCAGAAAGCTTCAAGAATAACAACATACAGAGGAGTGTCCATTGCCAAGGCTTGACGTAGGTAGGAGGTGCCGAGAAAGCGTACAAAGCATTTGTACCTTTCATTTGCCTTGGTTTTAGAAGGGATGGTTATGTAGTTTGTATCTTTGGGGATTGAGAGTGCCATTTTGATTTAGGTTTAAGAAGAGAAAGAAGAAATTTGAATTTAGGTTATAGAGGAATTGAGTGCTTGAAGATTTTAGAGAACTCGATAAGAATAGTGAGAGGATTTTTTTAAAAAGGGGTTAAAATATGAATTAGACAATGCTATATGAATGTGTACAGTTTTTGTGACGTCGTGTAGTCAAAAAGTGAACTGTATCGAGAAGTGTTTGATAATTCCGCAATGTCTCAATTTGAACTATATCGCATAGTCTAAAGATGAACTATGTCGCATAGTCTATAATTGAACTATGTCGCATAGTCTGGAAATGAAATAGAAGGACTTTGCGATATATTGAAAATATAATATCGATAACTCTTAAAAAAATTTAAGAAATCTCAATGTCAGACTTATATTAATAATTTCAAATTGAAATTTGAAATTCTGTCACAAAATTGGAGACTTGTCGATATAGTTATTTTGTGTTGCAAAGTCATAAAATGAAATATACCACAAAGTCTCATATCTTGAACAGTTTGCGATATGAGTCTATTTATTTTGAACTATACTGTGACCTCCTAAGAACACCTATATCGAGATGTCTTAAAAGATCACAGTATGCAAGTATCACATGATTTAAGAAATATGCAGTAAATACTAAAATATTTATAAATCATATATCTGCTACCTTTCACTCTAATACAAATAGATCATTTGAACACAATGAAGATTACTGTTGCAACAATTATCTGACAGAATTACTTAGAACTACTAAATGAAGAATTGAGCATTCCAATCTCACTTACTAATCTGTTAAAATCAGCTTCATTTAGTGGTTCAGTAAATATGTCAGCCAATTGCTTCTGAGTTGGAACTTAAGTAACGGCTATAGTACCATTGCAGTATGTTCCCTAATGAAATGGTACCTTATCTCAATATGCTTTGCAGTAGAATGATTAACAGGATTAACAACAATGGATATTGCACTAGTATTGTCACACATTAGAGGTATATTCTCCAATACTAGTCCATAATCCATTAATTGATTTCTAATCCAAAGCAATTGAGCACAACAGCTTCCAGCAACAATATAATCAGCTTCAGCTGTAGATGTTGCTATGGATTGTTGTTTTTTTACTGAACCAAGACACTAATATTTGACCTAGAAATTGATAGCTTCCAGAAGTGCTCTTTCTGTCAATCCTGCATCCAGCATAATCAGAATTAGTGTAACCAACCAGGTTGAACCCTGTGTCCTTTGGATACCATAGGCCTAGATTTGGTGTGCCTTTTAAGTATCTGATCCTCTTGATTGCTATCAGGTGATATTCTTTGGGATCAGACTGAAACCTTGCACATAGACATGTAGCAAACATGATGTCTGGCCTGCTAGCTGTGAGATAGAGCAATGAACCAACCATGCCTCTGTAAGCTTTGACATCAACTCTCTTTCCTTTCTTGTCTTCATCAAGCTTGGTTGCAGTTGAAATTGGAGTCTTTGCAGGAGATGAATCTTCTAAACCATACTTCTTCAAAAGATCTTTGATGTACTTGGACTGATTTATGAAGATACCTTCAACTCTTTGATTTACTTGCAGCCCCAAAAAGAATGTCAACTCTCCCTTCATGCTCATCTCATAATTGCTTTGCATCAACTTAGAAAACTTTTGACATAGTTTTTCATTAGTTAAGCCAGATTTGAACTAGGATGATATCATCACCATGCTTCTTATAGAATAAAGTTTTGTCTATTGTGCCTCTTGTGAATTGATGCTCCAGAAGAAATTGAGATATAGTTTCATAACATGCTCTAGGAGCTTGTTTGAGACCATACAGTGCCTTTAGCAATCTGTAGACAAAGTCAGAAAATTGTTCACTTTTAAAGCCAGGTGATTGAGATACATAGACTTCCTCAGCAAGTTCACCATTAAGAAAAGCACTCTTGACATCCATTTGATACACCTTGAAATCTGAATGTGCTGCAAAAGCCAAAAAGATTCTAATGGCCTCTAGTCTTGCTACAGGTGCAAATGTCTCATCATAGTCAATTCCCTCTTGCTGACAGTAGCCCTTAGCAACCAACCTTGCTTTGTTTCTTACCACCACACCTTGTTCATCCATTTTGTTCCTGAATACCCATTTGGTTGCAATCACATTTTTATCTTCAGGTGGTGGCACAAATTCCCAAACTTTGTTTTTCTCAAACTGATTCAATTCTTCTTACATAGAAACAATCCAATCAGAATGCTTCAATGCTTCTTCTATCACCTTTGGTTTTTCTTTTGATAGAAAACAGCTGTACAAGCTGTTATTTATCAAGACTCTCCATGTTCTTACACCTTCACAAGGATCACCAATGATATGATCTCTAGCGTGATCCCTGTCCCATTTCCTGGTATGACCTTGCTCATCACTTTGAGCTGAAGTATCTTCATGATATTCATCATTATTATTGCCTTCTTCTGCTGCCCATTTGTTGTTGCTATCATGCACAGGTGTTTGTAGATGATCCTCATTGATAACTTCCTCATCATTTGGGACACGTTGAGCAGGAGCCTCTTCTTCACTTTCAGGATCCTCAAGATAGCTTTGATTTTCAAATCTCAAAGGTATGTTGTCTTCATTCTTATTGAAGCCAGGAAACTTCTCATCATCAAAAGTGACATCCATGCTTTCCATTACTTTTTGCTGTTCAGGCACATACACTCTATAAGTTATCCTTTCTAAAGAGTATCCCAAAAATATGCCTTCAAATGCCTTTGAATCAAATTTCCCTACATACTCAGATTTATCTTTCAACACAAAACATTTGCTTCCAAATACATGTAAATTCTTGAAAGATGCTCTTTTCCCAGTCATCAATGTGTAAGCTGTCTTGCTTGTCCTTTTTTTGATCAATGTTCTATTCTGCACATAACAAGCTGTTCTGACAGCTTCAGCCTAAAAGCTAGTAGGGAGCTTTGCATCCAACATCATTGTTCTAGTAGCTTCAATGAGAGTTCTATTCTTTCTTTCCACCACTCCATTTTGCTGTGGAGTTCTAGGAGCTGAAAATTGTTGAGAAATTCATGTCTTTGCATAATTCATTCAGAGTTGCATTTCTGAACTCAGTTCCATTATCACTTCTCAAAGCAGCTACAGACACACCAATATTTGGTGCTTCCTTATCAACTTTCTTGATATGCTCTATGATTACTTGTGGAGCTTCATCTTTGGTAGATAGAAATTCCACCCAAGTATATCTGGAGTAGTCATCAACCATCACTAAAGCATATCCCTTTCTTGAAAGAGACATCACATTCACAGGACCAAAGAAATCCATGTGAATCAGTTGTAGAGGCTTTGTAATGGAGTTAAGCAATATACTTTGTGACTTAATCTCTGGATCTTTCCTTTCTGACAAGCCTCACATACTCCATCTTGAAAAAACTCTAAAGCAGGCATGTCTCTAATGAGTTCTCTTTTAGCTAGAGAATTCATTGTCTTAACAATTAAATGAGATAGTTTCTTGTACCACAACCAGAATTCTTGATTTGTTGCCTTTGAGTAGAAATAACATATTTCACCCTTGTCTGCAGCCTTTAAATCAGCTACAAATAAGCTTCTTTTCTTTACACCAGTCGAGAGAACTTCACCACAATCCATGTTAGATATAAGACATTTATCTTAAATGTTTCCCTTTACATTTGTGAAGCCAAGCTTTCTGTAAATACTAATGGCTCAAAAGTTTGTCTACTAAGTAGAGTTTCAATTGAAGAAAGCTGGAATTGGCACAAAAGAATTTCTCACTTGAATTTCAATAACATTAATGAGCTAGTGAAGAAAGATCTGGTTAGAGGATTTCCCAAATTTTAGTTTACTCCTAATGGTCTTTATGATGCTTGTTAGAAGGCCAAACAAAGGAAATTCTCATTTAAGAGTAAGATTGAATCCTCTATTCTTGAGCCATTTCACTTACTGCATATTGATCTTTTTGGTCCAGTAAATATTATGTCAATAGCAAAGAAGAGGTATGCACTTGTCATTGTTGATGAGTATACAACATACACTTGGGTGTATTTTCTGCATAAAAAGGATGAAACACTATCTATTATTCTTGATCATGTAAAAGAACTGGAAAAAGGATCAAAGCATAGTATGAAGATTCTTAGAAGTGATAATGGCACTGAGTTCAAGAATTCAACTGTGACGCCCCCGAATCCGAGGTCGGAGACTTAGGTCGCCACAATCCGATCATTCTAGTTTAACACTTCATCTTGCATTATATTCATCATACACACACACACACACACATACACACACACACACTGACTCCATACCTTAATCACTTACACACGCACAGTCTTGGAAATGAAATTAATACATAGCTAAAGTCATAAATCCACGGAGTGATAGATATTACAATCCCAAAAGTTAAAGTACATAAGTCATGTCACTGGCGTAGTCCTTATTTGAGACTGGCCCGACGACCAAAGAAAAGTTTACGTTTAAGTGCCTTGCTCAAGTCATAGTTATATATAAGTCGAATTAAGAAAAGCTAAAAAACCAAACCAGTTCATCCGTCCTACCTGGGGCAAGGCTCCAAACAACCTATAAAAAACTGCACATTTTCGACGCGCTTCCTGGCATCCAACTTGCGGATCGGCATCCTGAGTAGCTGTTGTGTTTTGACATTTTAAAGAAACAAGTGTGAGCTCTATTCCCCAACAATAACTTTACAGTATAAAAATAACTGTTAAATAATGAAATAACTTTAATATATCACCATTTTTTAAAGGAATATAAATTTAGAGGGCTAATACCCTTTTTAGATTATTTTACGAAAATATAAATTCATTTCATTTGAAAATACTATCAGTAACCAAGCGCCTATGCTTAAGCTACAGTATTGCACAACAATTTCAATTGGAAGAACAGGACATTAACCGGAGCCTCCAACATACGATGATCAGTCGTATATCAAAAATATGTAACTTTTTCTACTAGTAGATGGATGACATTGTCACCTTGATCGTATTCGGGTCTTTTAATCATGTTTCTCATTTCTCTAGAGTTTTTGCACATACTTTACATGTTCCTCGGTACGCAGGGTTCCTTCGCATTCGGTATCACCGGTAGTCTCCCCAGCACACGGATTACTAGAGTCTACCCCTCCTTGTCCTTTGAAGAATTCTATCATACGTTCGGAACTAGCATCTAATTAAATTCCTCAAGCATACTGATTGTTGATAGATACAGTCTTATCTTATTTATAACTCTGTGTGTGTGTGTGTGTGTATATCTTAATGTACACATAGATACGTACTTTCGGAGTTTTGAGAAAGCACTATATAAGGAATGTGGGTTGACCGTTGCCAACCATAAATATTTAAGGCGGAGTCTCTTTTGACTTCATGGTCAAATGAGTTTTAATTAGTTAATAATTATTTTCCGAAGGTTTTGAAATTACTTAGCATCTTTTCGGAAGCCAAAAATATTTTGAAATAGGTTTTATGATTTTAAATTATTTTCAAACCTTAAATAAATATTTAATAATTAATAAATTAATTATTAAATAATAGACCTTTAATAAAATCCTTTTTAAATAAATATTTGGATTAATATTCATAATTTAAATAAATAATTATCAATTAATAATTATTCAAATCTTTAATAAATATTTAAACATTTGATGGATATTTAATATTTAGCGAAGTCGTAATCCTTTAAATATAGATCGTAACTAAATATTCAAAATAATGTCGGCAATTTAAGTTGTGCTTCAAAAGTATTTGGTAAAATGATTTATTCATGAAATTATTTGTAATTATTAAAGAAATTTTTGAATAATATTTATAGTTTGAATTTGATCGTTCGTAGCATTTTAAAGATTGTTACGTATTGTTTGTAAAGTATTTCTCCAACACTTCCTGATTTTTAACTATTTAAAACGACTGAGTTCCGGTTTAGAAAAATGTATATCTCGTCATGTTATACTCCTAACGTTTACTTATTTAAAAACCCGACATATTATCTATACCGTCAATAACACATCGTACTTTGCAATATTTCAAAATCGTAAAATCATTGAATTACGACAACATTATATATCACAATTATTTGAAATCATTCACAATAGGACAGTACTTAAAATACAAAAGTACTTTCAGGAAAATTTCCTAAAAGTCTCGAAGTGGATAGTGTATGAGGGTTGGTCCGGTAATCTATAACATAAGCATAAATGCTTCGTTAGCCTCTATGTGAGACTTACGGCTCTTCGTTATTAAATGCATTCATATAACTTTCCAATGGCCGCCACATTCACTTTAACCTTGTTAAACGTGAAGGGGTTAATTAAAATTCTTAGTACGGATTTGGTTCAAGTTTTAGCTTCGGAACCTATCTCGTTAGATCGTTTATGAAAACCACTTTCCGAGGCGACCACTAATGTGTTGTTTCCACTTAAGTGACCTCGGCTCCTGATTTTTAATAAATTGAAATATTAACATCTTAGGCTCAAATTTTACAGAGGGTTTACTGTATAAGTCACATACTGACCAAGTTTTATAATTTTAACATGCCTCTAAGGGGTTTAATTACACTCACAGAGACAGTGCTACATTGCAGTTTTTGATATTTAAACTACGCTCATGAAAAAGGGCTTTTCTAAACCGTATATCGGAATCAAGAGATTCAAGCGCCTAATCGAACCTTATAAAATGATCTACAACTTCCAGGTAAAAAATGTCCAGAAAATACAACTTATGCTTTTGGGTTTTCTGCATCTTTTAAGCTAACATAAAACGGGCATTATAACGGCGTTACTTTTATGATTCCCATATTTTTAACAATCATCCAACCAACCAAGATCTCATTATCACAATCTTTATATGAAGAACATCTCAATAACTCAAACTTGGTCTATGTTACTTATACACACAAGGTTACTTAACAAGATCAACCAAAAACATCATCCATGCCCTAAAACATAGCTACTAACATGGATCTATAACTTTCTTGAATTAACTTTAAGTAAATAAGTACGGAATGAGTTTTTATACCTTTCCCAGATCTTGAACAAGCTTGGATTGGTGGATGTAGCCTTGGTTGCTCCTTATCTATCCTTAAAGAACCTAAAAATATCATGAAAACATCGAGAACAAACTTAGTTCTACTATTTATCACTATTTATCAACAACTTGAACAATATCTTTACCTATCCAAACCTTAAAAGAATTGAATGGGTGATTTAATTTACCTTAGTTGTGATGTAAGAAAGCTTGGGAAATATTTTGGCGATTTTAGAGAGCTTGGAAGT
This sequence comes from Anethum foeniculum, assembly GCA_003724115.2. Lineage (NCBI taxonomy): Eukaryota > Viridiplantae > Streptophyta > Magnoliopsida > Apiales > Apiaceae > Anethum > Anethum foeniculum. The sequence goes on from PHNY01156438.1 coordinate 26,794, forward strand.
TGGATTTTTGAATTCCAATTCTTCCTTTTCTTGTTTTGGCCGAACGAAGAAGAATGAGGGGTGTGGGATTGTTTCTTGCTTCTTGAAAAAGGCGTTGGTTGATAATTGTGATACATATGTGTTGTATGTATGCTTCCTTGAACTTTCCAAGCCTAAACCCTAGCTTGGTACATGCTTTATCTTTAATTCATGGATCATCACTTATTTTGAATTAGCTAACAACTAGATTCCAACTAGTTCTTGCTTCTATTTGGTCCTTAGTCACCTTATAACTTATCTAGTTTTCATGGAATTTATGGGCTTTACTTGTCCATTTAACAACTAATGGCCACTAATAATTTTCCTTTAGTAATTTCGACGATTTCTGAAACCGTTACGTGACTTCATTCTCTTATCGTAAACCTAGATGATCTAAACACTTTTCCTTAATTATCCTCATGCATTCCATAATTTATATTTTCCTTCTCATGACATAATGCTAGCCTTCCTCGATGGCTTGTAAAATATGACTGTTTTAAATACTGGGTATTTTTGAAAACTATTGGCATTTACATACACTCATTTTCAATATAAAGATGTTAGCCATGAAGGAATGTTTGCATACATCTTATAACAAGCCTATGGTAATTGTATTACATACTTGACCTCTTAACTGAGGGAACCTTGTCTTTGAACAAGTCAATCTAGATTAGGATTACTTCTGTATTTTACATACTTGTAAATGTTTGTTATATACCTGGAAGAAGATCATTTATGATCATGCTCTAGATCACAGAAGACAACAATAAGAATTGCAGAAGAATGGGAAAATCTCTA
>PHNY01156540.1:8089-23351 GCA_003724115.2 Anethum foeniculum
GGAATGCAAGTAGCCAAGTAGCATGATTCTAAAAAAAAGGAAATTTAAGTGTATACATTGTTACACACAAGGTATATATGGATTGCCAAATGAGCTGTAAATGCAGCAGTTTCCTCATTTCATTGCTGGAAAACCATAAAAAAATGTATACCAACATTCTAACTACAAAATTTTTTGCATTATTCACACGACAATAATGACAATAACAATTAAACTCTGTATCAATTTAGATGAATTTGACCAAGTAAAAACACCGTTATGTATTAACAAATTGCAATTTAAATAAGATTACAGTTGTCCGAGATGAGCGATCTATTATTCTTTGTTAACATGGTCCCAGTACATAGGTACCTCAGTGAGTAACAATCTCCAAGAGCTAGGGTACTGCTAGTTTACCGTTAAGATGGCCATCTTCGATATAACCACCTAACTCTTTGGGTTAAGGAACCGGTTACTCTAAAACCTCAAGGTGTTAGAGAATGACCCTTTCCAGGATCTTATATTTTATTCTAACACTTTGATCATACACAACAAATAAAACGCAGAGGCGATCTGAGTTTTGATGGCACGTGTTGGTTAACAATACAAAGGTGAACCACCCACGGCCAAGCAACAACTAAATTGGTCATGCAATATACAAACATTTCAGAAAACTAAATTTACTGGAATTGATTTATGAGAAATGAAAGTGAGCACCTGAAATAGGAAATTTACTGGAATTGTAATGTATTGATTTGCCTCATCATTTTTCTTCTTCTTATTTACGCTATTCTTAACACTGATCAAGTATTAATAGGGTATTCAAGTAGTACGAATGATTACAAGAAAAATCAACATTTATAGTTGGTTTGTAGGTCTTCTGCAAGTATGGTTGCTAGAGTTATGCTACTTTACTGATTTCTGTAACTAGCATACTTTATCTGATCAAAATTTTGAATCAGGGACAGAGCTGTCCGATGTTACCAGCACAACATATAATTGGTGGATAACTTGAAAGTACTTGTCGCATCTACATGCGCAAACTGATGATAACTACTAGTATACTTGAATAGGTTTTTTTTACATGGAGTCCTAATTTAGGGTGCACCTTTTTCATCCCAAATTAATGACCATATCATTGAAAAGCAGCCTACTTGCATATAGTCAAATTGCATGAACACAAGTAATGCAATAATGTTTACTAGAATAATTCTAGAGCTTCGTGACATCAAAACTTACACAGATATTTCTAGAGCTCCTGCTGTTCTTTTAAAGTACACCTTTAGTGTTTATAAATGAGACTATACCCTTTACCTTGTAAACCAGTTGGTAGTTGTTCATGTTCATTCTAAACTTCGTATACGACATGTCTCCACACTAGATATAGAATATGCACTTGATTATCATATTCGAAAAATTAGCAGGATGGTTTTGCAACCTACTATCATTTGTTTTGGCTGATAAGATTTTAATTTGGGAGTGGTGCTTGATGTGCACATTTATCATACTAGGCATGCTTGTCCTATGGCATAACTGTTGCCTAAGAACCACCTAGTTTTTAAGATTGTTGCCTTACCTAGACGCTTGGAGTACATGTCAAACTAATGTAAAAAGGGTTCTTGATCTATAGAATGCTGCAGTCACCCTTGGTATGGTGAAACCTTAGCATGTTCCTTTTGCGTACTTTAGCACATCTAAAATGGTACTTTAGCACATCTAAAACATTTTATTAATACTGGTTAACTATTTAATATTAAAATCAAATTTTAACATTAAGCATAATTTTATATCTTTTGACAGGTAAACATACTTATCAAAAGTCAAAACTAATTTTAAATTTAATATTATTTAAAGTATCGTAAAAATTCAAAATTGATCTCAAATTATTTACCAATTACACATATATGAATTTTTACATATTTTTCAATTAATGAGACACATATTAATATATGCAACGTGGAGATTATAAGAATATAACTTTAACATTTCTCATGGAAAATATTAATGAAGACAAATATTAACATATTTATTTAAAAAGTATTAAATTTCAATCCATCTTTTTCTTACTAAAGAAAATATATGAGTGTGACACCAACCTAAAAAATAGAAAATTTTAAAAACTCTTTTTGTTTTCAATTAACATTTTACACATAAAAAAAAAAAAAAACTAGAAAGACATCAAGATCCAGATGTACACACTAAAATCTTTTTAAGAAATTAGGAAACTCACTAACTAAAAAAATAATGCTAAATTAGATGCGTAATATATTCTCACATTTACATACAGATTGGTTGTATGTATATATCTGTAGCTCCGCCATTCTCTCTGTTTTTCATGATCTGAAACAATTTGTTGTTCAGACATCCGTGTTTCTCTCTCTCTAAAAAATCTACACTCTCTCTCTAGAATGGAACACTGTTCCGATAATTCTCAAAACGACGACGTTCGTGTCTACTGCGTTCCTTACAGGTTCAATACAATTAAACCTCACCTTTTGTATTTAAATTAATATATTTATATTCAATCTTCTCATTTTTGTAATTTCATCTTCAATTATACTCATTCTCTATCCTCAATTGTGGTTATAATTTGATCTTCAATCTACATTTACTGTAGTGTAAGTATATATTTCAAGGAGAGTGTAATTGTTAGTTTGTTTATTGATTTAGTTTAATTAATCTGTATTCTGCATTTTCTGTTAACTTATTTTATTAGGTGATTTCAGATATGATACTTTCGTCGTTTTTCGATTTATTAATGTGTAGTATTTCCGCTTGCGAATCTCAGATTTGGTTAAGTATGTGGATTACCATTTAATCTTGTTATTCATGAGGAAATCGACAAATATTGTTGTCACTTTTATTCAATCTAGTAAGAACGGTGTGATTTTTAAAATGTTGCTGATTCCGAAACTACTTTACGTTTTTTGATCCTTCTAGTTTTTTTTTTTTTTTTTTTTTTTGATATCTGATTTTTGTACCTTGATTCATTGATTAACTGAAATGTAGTACTTGTAAGCAATCATGTTAATTGATTGGTCATAATTGTGATTATTTCATTCAATTTTTAGTTCAATTGTGGTACTAATGAGCATCCCGACAAATGATTTAGTTATATTCATTTAATTTTAGTCATCAAGTCAAGCCCCTTGTCTGACTCACTTAAATGTCAACTTCATTTCTGTATTCAATTGATCCATCACCTTTTCTTTATTGATTTATTTTCCCGACAACTTCCATAGCAATTGATTCTTGTACATGCAAAAATGATTATAGTAACTCATCAAAAAATTAATTAATATTAAGCATGATGCTCATTTTTTGTTTGGATCTACTTTTGAGATTATTGGGACAAAGAATACATGTTCTCTTTTTATTTAGACTAGATGAATTCATAGTCATACTTTTGTATTTGTTTCTGTAATATAGGTGGTTAAAGGAAGCTGAAGAATCTATATTGGGGACTATATCAGATTGGAATGGAGGGGTTTTATATACCGCATCTGCGGCCTCATCAGGGCCGATGAAAATTATCAACAGCATATTCAGTTCAGATATTGTTTTTAATCTTAGAAGAGAGGATGACAGTTTGCAGGATAGCCAGAATGTTGAGGTTGGGATTTCAGGCCGTGACTATGCCCTAGTACCTGGAGAGACGTGGTTGCAGGCGCTCAAATGGTTAGTGGCAATCATTTATGTGACGGGCTTTAGTTTTGAGGTTTTGGAATGTGAGTAACTTAGCATGATTTACTTAGCACCTATCAGGGGACTGATGTTAAATTAAATTCGAAATGTATAAGCCTTTACAAAAAATTACCTCCTTTGAACTTTGGTACCAGCTCAATTAAAAGTTGCAATATAAATCCAGGTTTTATAATACTTCCTGTTTGTGCTTGTGGTCTACCTATATATGTCATATGTGCATCACTTTTAGTGTTTCTGCAATTGTTGTGTTCACTCCATTTGTTGAACAATAAATCCGCGTTTAAGGTTTAGTTTTACTGGAAGAAATTCCACACAAATTTTAATGACATTTTCCAGCTTATTATAGAGTCTATTGAAGGCAATAAAACTTTAAGCAAGGTTTATGGGTTTCTCCCAGTTGTTGCCACTTCTCTTCATATATAATTGTAAATGCTGATGCTTATTTTCAAGTCTTTCACTTTTTCCAGATGTAGAACCTATTCTTATTATCATCATCTTTACTCATTGTCCAACTAAAGCTATGTAGCAGAAGTCAATTCCGTCCAAAATAATTTTTTTTTGCTGAATGGTGAACTCATGAAATGCTTACAAACTTACTTGCAATTTATAAGTGCGGATATATTTGTATACTCTTGTTTTAACAAAATGGATATTGGAATTAGGTATTGCATATTTGCATTGCTGACATTTTTGTTCTTTTATGTTCTCTGTCTATTTAGGCACAGCAACTCTAAAGCTGCATCAAAGAATGGCAGGACTTTTTTGGCTTGTGAAGATGATATGGGTGATATCTATCCCTTACAACTTAGGCTTTCTACTCCAAGGGAGAACAATTTATTGGGTGTAAGAATAAGCAAAAAGGTACATAATTTAGCCCATGCCCTCCTTTTTCTCTCCATCAAGGTGGCAAGTATATTTGAACTCATAAGTACTTGGTTTTTGTTACTAATCAATAATCTCTTTATTTTTCCCTGCTTTGTACACTTGTTATCATTAAACTTGTTTCTAATGCAAATGTAGTGATCAATTTGTTTGCTAATGCTTATAGGATTATATTGAAAAGAATATTCTTAGAATATTGGAATACTGGATCTTGTAATAGAAAGGAATCTCAAGAATTAAAACCAGGATTTGGTTGTTTTCATTTGGTGACACCTACCTTGTTCTAGCATGACTGTCTAATTAAGGGTACTCAAGGAGACTTGAGACGAAACTGAATACATACCTAGCGATGTAATGTGACTATTGGATGAGGTAGAAGAGATTGATTGTTGTCCAAAAAGCAGAAACTATAAAGAGAGTAAAGGATAAAGGGTAGGTAGACTAATAGCTGAGAACCCTGTAGCATAGATCAACTCATAAATTGAGAGAGGACTCTAAATTAAGTTTGAGAATGCCATTTTCTCCATAAGATGGCTTAAAATATTCATGGTACCGTGTTGGTGGGCTCATCATCGGGTACACAGACTGCAAATAAAGAGGTACTACGGAGGGAGTTGTACTGTGTTGATTCTATTAAAGAATTGGTGCAGGATGCAGTTAAATAATATAGACACCTTTTTTTTACCCTGCGGAGGCCTTCTAATTGTACTATGGCTGAGTCTTAATAATTGCATGTATGGGTTTCACTGATCACATTACATATTCGGATTTAAATCAGTGTAAACCTAATAGTATAGAGGCGCTCAGTATATTGTGTACCAGCACTTTGGTCGTGGATCATTTGCAGTAATGTACTTTGAAATAAGTTACTTGCTATACGGAACTCCAGTCTTTGTTGCATCTCGTGGTTCCATCTGTTTCAACTAACCCCGTTGGGTATTCTGGTCTATTGATTATTATAACTCCTGTATTATATGTATATAACCCAACCCGACCCTATCAAACCTAAGCAGCAGGCTTCTTTTCAAAAATGTAATTTCCTTATTGCCTTCTACAAGAAAGATCTGTAAATGAACAGTATAACAGAATAAGCTTCATAATTGTCTTCTTTCCAGAAATCTGGAGTTTAAGCTAAGGAATTGATTTGATCCCTTGGGGCTGCTGTCTTCCCTAAGCTGAACTGGACTTCCCCTAAAGATTTTGCATACTCAGTTGGGAGTCTCAAATTCCCTTTTTTTAAAAAAGTTGCTCTTCTGCTTCGCTCCTCTGACTACTTGATATATGATTTCATTGATTCGTGCCATGCATATTATTCATGCTCTAATAAGACCTTCTCGAGACCTTTCTGCTTCTGCCTTACGACCTTGCCCTTTGTAAGTGGCACTGTGGTACCCAGCCCTCTGGCCTGAGACGGACTCCTGTAAAAATCTGGGTATTACCCTGCAGTTCTCTAAATCCCTGGAAAAATTAAACTGTATTGTTGACTACTCTGGCTTGTGTTCAGGACTTCTTGTTTTGGTGATTGAGTATACGAAGCCCCAAAATTGAATTCATACCACCTATGTCGAATATAAGAAATGTATATATGTATTTACCTGATGCCATCAAAAGCCATTTTTAGCTTGAAATACATGTTCATATTTTTCTTGGTGCTGCCACTTTTTCAAATCTGCAGACTTGATATATTTTTTATTCTTAAATTTGATATGATTTTGGAAAGAAGAAAGGGACGAGTTGTTTCTAATTTGAATGATTTGATTTCTGCTAGAAATTTAACTGAGACAATTCAGTTTAAAGATATGGATAAGGTAAACCAATGCCAGAAATGAATCTGGGGAAGAAGATTAAGAAAAAAAATGTACTTTACCCTTGAACAAGACAATAGATACTTTTGGTGTTTAGCTTTTTGAACGAAATGAAGAATACTGGAACATATTATTATGGAACATATTATTATGTGTAGTATAATATGTTATTTGTGTTTTCTTATCTTTAACACATCTAGTTATGTAATTTACAGGATAATGCAGTGGAATGCTTTAGAAGGGCTTGCAAGATTTTTAGTATTGATTCGGAGATTGTAAGTATTCTATTACTCATTAGCTTCATGTATTATTAAGAACTTCAACTTTATAATATAAATGCAACAATGTAAATAATAGTATAATACTATATTTAGTTTTCTTGTGTGTGCTTGTACCTGGAAATATGTGCATCATAACGTGCCTAATTGCAGCAAAATAATATAAAGTGAAAACAAAATTTCATGTTTAGAAACCAAATGCATGTGCATGGTTTGACTAGAATAGTGGAACTGCAGCTCCATTACCTTACAAATTCTATATTTTCTCTAAATATTAAGCTGTTAGAATATAGTTCTTAACCTACCTTCAAAAAGAAAAAAAGAATTTAGTTCCGTATCTTAAATGTTTAGTTTTGATAGTTTTGGCTCTTTACTTTCATTTTTTGCAGTTACGTATATGGGATTTTTCCGGTCAGACAACCCAATATTTTCTTAATGAAAAGGAAAAGGGAACCAAATACCCCCAGTTGCAGATGGAACAGGATGTAAGTTTTTTGATGCTTTTTGACAGATACTATATATTTGTACTTGTTTGATAAAAGAGTTTAATTTATCTCTTGCTCCCCACATTCAAAAATTGGGATAAATGAACTAGTTGAACGAAATGAAGAGCCTTCTAATAGTTTCTATTTAAAACAAGTTCAAACTTGCAAAATTCACAAGAAAAAAGTTTAAGGAGCTTAAGTTGCTAATATTATAAGCGGAGATTCCACTATGAAATTGGTTCATGATACATGAAAGAGTTAGTGATTCAATTTGATCATATCTTGTTGATAATATTTGGGTGATCCATATTAGTAATTACTTCCAACTTTTTAAGGTTCGAGAAAATGCCCTAATCTTAGGTATGGTGGTCCAAAAATAGCATATATATATATATATATATATTTACAATTTGGTTGACCATTCATGGGGTGGTCCTTTTAAGAAAACACCTACCGGCATTACCATCAGTGATGTATGTGTGATCACTTTTAAAAAAGAGTTGCCTTGCTGTCTAAATGCTGATGCGTCACTGTCTAATCTGGACGCATTTGTTAGTTGCATTATGGTCTAGGTCTAGATCTTAATGCATCTACAAGTTGCAATATGGTCTAACCATATTAACTTGGCGCTAATGTCACCCGTTAATGCATTTTTCCGGCAGATCTCACTGATGATAAATTTCACAAATACTTGCTTATACCTTAACTCTATTTTCTTCTTCCATCTATGGCATCGTGTCTTTCTTCTACAAATATGTAATCATCTGCATAGAAGTTACTAAGTAATTCCTATATATATGAACTCTTTAGAAAGGAACTTAATGTTAGAGATAATCTGTTCTTGCAGGAGGCGTTCATTATACAGAGAAAGTTTTGGTAGATTTTTCAGAAAGCATTACTACCCTAATTACGATGTCTAAGAATGTGGTCCTGCAATGTTTTTTTTACACAATAGAATCGATATCATGGATTCAGGATACATGCACACTGTTTATATTGTTTTCTTCCGCTGTCTATCTGCAGATACTTTTAGGGCTGCAAGTTTATGGTTTATCAGATATTAGTAGAAGAGAAATGAGAAAGGATGAGATGACAGGACTTCAAAATGGAGCTTCACTTGTGATGAATGGTAATTCTGGAAAGTTCACCTCAAATTTTGTCCGGAGTAGTTTGCCAACCTTTTGTCGAAACTCTTGTGAGGCTGGTTCTTTGGGCTTGACCGGATTGCAAAACTTAGGGAACACTTGCTTTATGAATAGTGCTCTTCAGTGCTTGGGACACACGCCAAAGGTTGTTGACTACTTTCTTGGAGATTTCAGGCGGGAAATAAATCACGAGAATCCACTGGGCATGAACGTATGTTTTAGCTTTAGATATTTCTTTATGAACTATGCTTGTTCCATTATCTTATCTTATATCTGTCTGTTTATTAAGTAATTTGACTAAATATTTATTTATTTGTTTTTGAGTCTTATTTCTATCTTATAATTATATTAGACGAATTGCTTACCAGTTTAGGACTTTTGTAGGGTGAAATTGCTTCTGCTTTTGGAGAGTTGCTGAAGAAGTTGTGGGCTCCTGGAGCAACACCAGTAGCACCAAGAACATTCAAGTCGAAACTTGCTCATTTTGCTCCTCAGTTCAGCGGTTTTAATCAGCATGATTCTCAAGTTTGTAATCTTTGCTAGCCCTTAATTATTAACTTAGCTCTGTTTCATGTTTTCTTTTTACTAAATTCTCTCTCATCATTTAATATCTGTTCACAATTTATATGTTATATTAGTAAATGTATCTTTTCATAAGAAGTAAGCTGTTAAAAATATATTGCAGGAACTCCTCGCCTTTCTATTGGATGGACTTCATGAAGATGTAAATCGTGTGAAAACCAAACCATATGTTGAAGTTAAAGATTCAGATGGACTGCCAGATGAAGAAGTAGCAGATGAGTACTGGAAAAACCATTTGGCTCGGAATGACTCTATTATAGTTGATGTTTGCCAAGTTAGTAGCTTGTCTCTGTTCTCCTGCTCTTAATTATATTGAATCTGCACAGATTAAGGACCATCAGGATATGTCTTACATTTTACGATATTCATTCTGGCAAGTATATTGTACTTTTTGGTGTACGGGCACACTATGTCTACCATCTGGGTGTAGTTTGTCTTTTACACATGAACAAAAGTAAATATTAAAATGAATTTAAGAAGAAATTATGAGATTAATATATTTGTTGTCGTGCGTAAAAATGCTTAATCATTTGCCTTTGGAGTTGCGAGGTCTTAGAGCTTCTGACCTCTGTACTTGCTTTCTTCTTGCTAGCTTTGGTGTGCTCAGAGACAAGTTGAGGTTAAGAAAGTAAAGAAAGGCAGTGTCAATTTTTTTAAACGTTTAATAGGTTAAAAACAATTTGTTTGATTGACCAATAAAAAGAAGACATTTAGGTCAAAAAAATTCAGATTATAGTGGGTGTTGGGGTTGAGAGTTTACATTTTGGTGTGTTCTTGGAAAAATACATTTTAATAGGTCTTGGAGCTTGTGACCACTATTGCACTTGCTAGGGCTGTAGGGACGTTGAGGTTGAGAAATTAGAGACAGGCAGCTTCAATTATTTTTACATAGTTGCTGTAATTATTATGAAATTATTATTTTGACAGCCAGTGAGTTGTTTTTGGTAGTCTAGATTTCTGTGGTTGTGGTCTTCCTGTATCTTTTGTTCATTTGTAAATTCATTCATTTTTTTAACCATTTAACAAGTAAACAATTTACTTGTTTGACCAATAGAAAGAAGACATTTAGGTCGAGAAGTGGGCGTGAGGGTTGATATTTTGCAGTTTAGTGTCTTCTGGGGAACAATTCCTGCAACTCAATATTAGAATGTTAAATTTTAGGTTAATAAAGATTAGTGTTCGTAGAGGCTTGTTTAACGGTTTCAATCCATCATTTTTATAAGGTGCTTTTAGCAAAAATTGATTACATTAAGATATCTGAAATGTTTGTCATGAAAAGATCACGAGTCTAATCACAGTTGACATTTATTTTGATTTAAAGCAAGCTCATAGACCAGTGCCTTATATACTAATGTCATAAAAAGAATCTGTAATTGAATTTGTTTTACAGGATTATATATATATATATATATATATATATATACACACACACACACACACACACACACTTGATGACACTGTAGGCAAAGATGGCCATTTCCTTTCATATCCTGATACTGAATTTAGGGGAATATGCTTATTATTGCTAACTTTTCTAAGACTAGTTTCACTTAATTATAATTCCAGGGGCAATACAGATCAACGCTAGTGTGTCCTCTCTGTCGGAAGTCTTCGATCATGTTTGATCCATTTATGTATGTTTCGTTGCCTTTACCTTCAACATCAATACGGACAATGACTTTGACAATTATGACTACCGACGGAAGTTCTCAGCAAGTTTCTGTCACTGTTACTGTTCCCAAAAATGGGAAACTGGAAGATCTTACCCAGGCCCTAGGAAGTGCATGTTCTATAGGTGTTGATGAGTCCCTTTTGGTGGCCGAGGTATAATACTGCAGCTCTTGCAAGGCACACAATTAGCATCTTAGTTGACTTGTTCTTTGTGAACTTCACGCTCTGTTTTCATGTGCAGGTTTATAGCAATAAGATTATTCGCTATTTAGAGGATCCTTCTGATTCTCTATCCTTAATTAGAGATGAGGATCAATTGGTTGCTTATCGGTTACCAAAAGATTTTGGGAAATTCCCTCTCGTCGTGTTTATGCATCAGCAGATCGAAGAGTAAGTCCAACACAATTTTTGTTTTCAATGGGTTTTCTAGCTAGGTTAAGAGAGACATACATATTATGCATAATATTTTAATCAGTTTGTCTATAGAAATGAAATTTGCCTTAATCTTTTCAGAATATTTCCGTATTGTATGGTAAAGGATTATAGCTGTCTTCTCCCTTGATTAGAAAGCTAATAATCTAACATGTAATTCTTGATGAAGTAAAGTTTAGTTGCGTTGTGCACCATTAGATAGCTCCAAACGGATAAGAATATTACTTTATCTTTGTTTAATACATTGGTAAGGCTACAAATAGAATAAACAAATTCACAGAAATATTCCAAATATACCAAAATTTTGGCAGGATAATTAATATGTTCTATCGAATGCTGAGAGGAAACCACTGAAGATAGGAAGAGAAAATAGAAACTGATCACGCAAAGAGAATTCATTTATGATTAGTAAAACTTGGATTTGACTAACAAAACTCTATATAGACATACATCATTGTTGTCATTACTTCCATATTGTAAAGCTCGTCTTAAATCGATGATGCAGAGCACGGAGTTAATAAATAGTTAGTAATTGTTGTATATATTATTATAAAGATACATTAGTTGTAACTAATGAAGTTGTTTGAGTAACACCTCTGCTTTCTAGTTTCTTCTGCTCAAATTAAAACCTAGCGACTTCTATTTTCATTCTATCTCATAAATTGTTATCACGAAGACGACAAGTTAATGACTAGTCACCCAATCCAACCAATGGACAATACACAAAAAAAGAGATGGAGAAGAACATAATATTTAAATGGATAACTTTGCTTGATTATCGTCATCACTTGTGTTTTTATTTGCTTGGACATGTTTCATATTTGGTTTTTGAATGTTATTGTGTAGTAACTATGCTTAATTTAAACTTAGTATTCTATCACTTTTAACTTAAATTGTGAAATTGATGTGTTTAGATATATTATATACTGAATTTAGTGTATATATATATATGAATGACTAGTCGGCTTTTTACGACTAGTCGAGCAACTTGTCGATTAGTCTTCTAGAAGGTACTCGGGCGTCAAGACTCGACTTGGCGCTTTGATAACCATGATCTTATGTCCTTGATCCCGGGTAAGGTGTTAAACGTGCAATATCATAACTTGGATGCCATGTTATGGTACTAAGTACAATATTTTGCTATAGCCTATGATTATCAGATAGCAGAGGAAACAAATAAAATTCAACAATCGTAGAATATTGATTTTGGGTACTTGATTATGCTCTATTGTGCTCAAGAATTGACTTTCAGGCTACGATACAGTAGCTGGTAAAGGGCAAATTTGGTCTTGTACTGCAGAGAAAGCACATGTTTTAATAAGTGTTATATGAGTTCTTTTCTTCATATGTGAGTTTTCTTGATAATAACTTGCGATTTAATGCAATTACCCAATTTAAGTATGTTTTGTGTGTAAGTTTGTGTTGGTTGAATCCTTCAGAATGTTTGTGGTTCCTGCATCAGGAAGATATGAATAAAATACTCATATGAACTATGATTGCTGGCTGTCTTAGGTTATTAATTCATTTGGAGTTTTTGTTATTGTTCACATAGATAATTCTTTTCAACGCTCATATTTATTAGAATTTTTAGACGCCGGGGTTCTTTTCCAATTCAGATTTACCTGTCATTTTGAAATTTTGATTTTTTTTTTTTAACAATATTTGAAATTATAGGAACAATTTTCTTGGTAAGAAGACAACAAGTTGGAAAGCATTCGGAATTCCCCTTGTAGCAAGTTGTAAAATTACTAATGGGTCCGATATCCGTGCTTTGTATTTAAAGTTGCTTGATCCATATTTGGATCCTGCACATGATGTAGTAGACAACTGTGATATTACTGCGAGCACCGCAAACGAAGGAACTGCAGAATTGGAAGATTCCACTTGTCTGGAATCTGGTGAGGGTGGAGATACCGTTGTCAAGAATTCCTTGGACATACATACAAATACAGATTTCATCTTTTACAGAACAGATGAAAAAGGAACAGGCAGGGGCTCCGAGATTGTAATGAATGAGCAGATAACATGTATAACCTTGCCTTGGAGGTTGAATGTTATTGTATGTTGGCCAGATAAATTGGTTGAAAGGCGCAGTACACACCTCCTTAGCTCATTACCAGAAACTTTCAAGTCTGGTTTCTTTTCAAAGCAGCCACAAGAGTCCGTCTCTTTGTATAAATGCCTCGAGGCATTTCTCAAGGAAGAGCCCCTAGGACCAGAAGACATGTGGTAAGTTTGTTTTTCATTAGTTTCTTTAGCCGTCTATTATATTTTGTAAAAATTTTACAACTTAGTTCCAAGCACTACTTCTGTATATAGGAAATGTCAGGTCAAGGGTGTGTTATGTTGGTTTATATTTTCGACTTTCAAAAATGACCAGTTTACACTACTGGATATCGAAGTGAAACATGGTTTTAGATGAGATATGCTCAGTAAATTTCTATAATAAATAAATTTAACTTATAACAATTAATACTTGTGTCACTACATCTATGTGTTGCCTTATCGTTCATAATCTAAATACTTACATAATCTTGTATTGTGATGCTTTCTCATTACTAACTTGTAAATCAAAAAGCATTTTGTTAAAAGACACAGAAACTGCTTTTTATTCGCTTTTAGAGTAATTTGATCCTCAAAACAATTCTGTATCCAAATTGTTATCAATGAACTCATATGTATTCTTAACTGTTTTATACGTGTCATGTATTTTCCTCTATGAATCCTTCTTCTGCGAAGAAGTATCCTTGTATTTATTTTCCCTGGAAATTTTACTCTTATTAGCCTGTCTGCTTTCCTCGGGGAACGTTGTAAACATCTTGTATAAAATGGGATCACTGCAGGACTTGTTAATTGTTTTGACTCATGATATGAGCTTCTTAGAAGTTTTTTGAGCAAAGTTGGCAAAAGAACAAAGTGTGTAATACACCATATTGATAGATCTTGAGATGCTGTACATAAGAAAAGAACCTCTACAGGAGTCAGTAAAATGTTTTCTAGGTTTTGCTTCAATATTTTCTTTAGAATTTTTTTATGAATATCATATATCATGAATTAAAATGCATTAGTGCTACTATCAATAGAGTATCATTGTCCTCTCTATTAGGTACTGTCCTGTCTGCAAGAAGCATTGTCAAGCTAGTAAAAAGTTAGACCTTTGGAGGTTGCCCGAGATCCTCGTTATTCATTTGAAGAGGTTCTCGTACAACAGGTTTTTGAAGAACAAATTGGAGACTTATGTTGACTTTCCCATACACGATCTTGATCTGTCTTCGTACATCTCCTACAAAAATGGTGACTCTTCTTACCGTTACATGCTTTATGCGATTAGTAACCATTATGGAAGCATGGGAGGCGGTCACTATACTGCATTTATTCATGTAAGTGGTGCTTCTTCAAATGAATAATCCAACTTGTTACAATTGTTTTGTTATTTGCACTATCCAAGTTCTTGTGTTCTCTGTTTAAGATAACTTTAATTGAAATATTATATATTCCCTAAAAGAATAAAGGAAAATGATATAAGATCGAACTGGAATGAATAATTAAAAAGCGGCGAAAAAATAATAAGTTGTACTTACTTGAAACTTGTTTGAAATTTTGTAGTTAAGTTGTTGGTGGGTATTGCTTACCACGGGTGATTACCACCCATAAGTTTGCATGTAACATGAACATCTGCCACAACTGTGACTAGGTTGTGGCTGCAATCAGAAATCTATATGATTACACATAACCTGTGATGATTATGATTACAAGAATTCTGTCTTTGGTGATTATTGTGAAGAATGAACTACGGAAATAATGCTGATACTTCTGCAGCCAAATATCGCGGGCGGATTCATTCATTTTGTTGCCACCTTATATTGGGAAATTGTTGTCATTGTCTGCCAACATTTAATTGAATCTACATAAGTGGACCATTGATGCAGGACAAGGGTTAAGAGCAAGTAAAGGATAGATAAATATGGATTAACCGCAGAAAATCCACGCCTAAAGGTGATCCAACCGAAGAAGAATCACAACCCTAGGATTTCTCAACCGCAGAAGAGAAGTTTGTTAGGATCGCAACCNNNNGAGAAAACTATCTCAATTTCAATAATAATCAATTCTATTTCAATAAATAAGATTACAACTGTTTATATAAACTCCTAAAATTTAATCACCAAGTAAAATCTTCCTAATAAAGGAAACAAATCCTTTATTTTATTCTATTACTATAATATAATATAACTACCCAATCAATTATAATCATCTCTAAATCTAATTAATAATGTAAAATATACACAAATCAATTTAAT